>OX123185.2:51081111-51346278 GCA_944739405.2 Euclidia mi
ACAGATCGTTGTCATTCTTGGATGTCAAAGTGACTGTGAGACCAGATGGGTCCTTAACACACTGCGTATACCGGAAGCCTACACACACAGATAGATACCTGCACGCCACGTCGCACCACCATCCTCGACAACTGCAATCCGTTGTGACGTCACTAAAAAAACAGAGCACACGACCTCTGTGACCCTGAGCATTTGAAGCTAGAGCTAGACCATGTTCAGAAGGTACTTAGGAAGAACGGATACCAGATACAACGTCGAATGACGCGGCCTATCAACGAGATAAACATCCGGCGGTAAATAGACAACCTACCTACATGCCCTACATTAGAGGTGTTACGGATAAAATAGGAGCAAAGTTAAAAAACTACTCCATTCCGACCGTATTTACACCAGGGGCCAAAGTATACAACATGGTGGGCACACCAAAGGATGTTCTACCGCTACAAACCCCAGGTGTCTATAAAAATCAACTGCAGCTGCGGAAGCTCTTACATAGGGCAAACGAAGCGGACCATCGCTGAACGTATAAAGGAGCACATCGCAGCTGTAAAGAACCGTCAAACGAACAAATCGGCGATTGCGGAACATTTACTTCAATCGGGCACCAATCACTGGATTGAATTTCATCGTCCACAAGTCCTCTCCACGGAACGCCACTTTTACCCAAGAGTTGTGCGTGAAGCGATCGAAATCAGAAGACATAAAAATTTCAATCGGGAAGAGGGCTTCAAATTGTCATCGGCGTGGAATCCAGTGATCCGGTTAACAACACCCTACTTTAATGCGCAGTCGGCGAATGTTCAAAATACAGATACGGTTAGTGTGTTTTGCGCCGGCACCTCGAAAATCAACAACGCGGGGGTAGAAATAGAATCTTCTACCTCGCACTCGGTGACGTGACATCGCTACACCAGTCAGCTTGTGACCACGGGACGTGCAACCGTCTCGAAACGTCAAGCAAAAATAAGGTATGTAAATACCTAATGCATGTTCGCGTTAATTCCCGTATAGATATATATTCTTAAACATGCAACGCGAGTGTTTAAAAGTTTCTAGTGTACCATCGTCCTGGAAATACTGAAAGACTGAAGTGTGTTCAGGAAGTGCATCTATACAAAACGGCTCAACAGTTATGGTATGGGCGGGTATTATGAAGAACAGACGAACTGAGCTCGTTTTTGTAAATGGTAACATGAACGCTGTAAATTGCGTTGAGGATGTTCTAGGGACTTATGTCCGTCCATTCGCACAAACGCTTGGCTCCGATTTCATGTTGATGCATGACAATGCGCGTTCGCATACAGCTTTGCACACACGGGAGTACTTGGCAAGGGAAAACATCCTGGTATTGCTTTGGCCTGCACAATCCACAGACCTCAACCACATCGAGCATGCTTGGGACATGCTCCAGAGACGTGTTTTAAAGGACTTGGATGGAGTGAAAACGACCCAACAACTGATGGACTTACAAAAAATTCATTGGGAGCGATTGCCGCAGGATAACATTAACAATCGCATCGATTCTATGAATAATCAGAGCCAGCAAGTTCTCAATAACAGAGGAGGCCACACTTTGTATTAAATTATGCAATTTTTGTATAACCATATAATTTTAGTTTAAGTTTAGTTGATTAGGCACTTTACTTTGTACTACGTACATACAGTACTTACTCGTAATTATTATTAATTAAGATTATCAAAAAAAATATAAAAAAAAAACTAATTATTGTTTAATATCAAAAAGCATTAAAAAATAATATAAATAAGAAAATACTAAGGATTTAATGCGAAAACACATTGTAAAATTGAAATTAGTATGTGTTGCTTAGACTTTTTTTGTGTTGTATATATTATTTAAGGTACTCCACATCAACTTTACTCACGATTGGGTCCAATTATATAGACCGAGATTAATGCTGAAAGCAGTAAATGTGTTTGCTTTTTCGCTTAACTTAGTTCATGTGTTTTAATTTCCCAACTTTAGGCAAACGAATTAAGCTTGTCTTGACGCACGCAGAAAATTGCTACTAACTGTATCGTTTGATGTCGATGGATCCATTTTAATTTTAAAAGTCAAGGCATTTATACTCAATCTTCGTCTAAATCCGTCCACGGTGCTTTTTCTTTAGATTAAAATTTCCTAACGAAAATGCAAGAATCAAAATCCTAGTATGTGTTCATTTGCGGTGGCTGGAGCCCATCATTTAATTCTTCTGACTATATCTGCAGCGCTGTTACTTTAGTGGAAGTTATATTTAAAACGATGGGACATAGGTATTTATATAACTTTTCTACAGTTATAAAAAAGTAGCATAAAAGTACAATGCAATTACTAAAATCATATGCATATATTTTTTTAAATACCATGAAAACTTCAAAGGATTTGAAAATATATTTGAATTTTCTCCAAATTATTTTCTTACAAAAATTCCTGTCAGTAGAATCACATAACACTATCGGCCACAGAAATTTAACCTGAAACTTTAGATCTAAAGTACCTTTTTCAGCAACTATCTCTTGCTCATCGTCAATTGCTCTTTTACTCGTAACGGTTATCTATTCATTTTAATTTCCCTTAAGAGATCGTCCAAACCGGCAATAAGTACTGGCAAACAACATAAAAACTTCACTTTATCTAAAGGTAGTATTTTTATAATTTCTACTCACAGCACTCCGAGCACTCTCTAGGATAGCAGTGAAATAGAATTATTCACCGTTTTGGCGAAAAACTGCACTGGAATGGCTTTTAACGTGTTATCAAGTTCCACGGAGCCAAAAATTTTACTGTGTAATTAAGTTTGATTGTAACTTTTCTGTGTCTATCATGCCAAATTTTATAGACGTTGATATCGAAAATAAACAAAGGCCTCAGCAAAAACAAAACAAATCAAAGAGCATAAAATAAAACAATTTCAAATTGCCACCAGAAGGAGGAAACATCACAAAAAGTAAGCAAACATTTATTTCACAAACTAAACCAATATTGGATTTTCAGCTCGCTACGTTGATACTGTTGTAACTTGTTTCTCATAAATAATAGTTAGCGTTTGATTTTTGGTGACATAAAGTCGCAGTGGCTTTCCCACTTAGCTGAAATATGATTCTGAAGATCCAAACAATTTAAATACGGAAATGTGGTTGGGTGTATTCCGGAGAGAGACTAAGTTAAGCTAGTTCATACTTACGCGGAAATTACTTTATTACAATATCGGCTCGCATGAAACGGAACGACATTAGCAATGAACGCGACAGGTTGACCTATTTAAGACTTATTACATACTAGAGGACGCCAGCAGCTACGCCTGCATTTTTTTTTAATATACCCTTTTTGGCCGATCCCGTGGAAATTTCGTGAAATTCCTTCTTAGTGCACCCCTACGGTCCCCAAGGAACATACATGCCAAATTTCAGCTTCCTGCGCCCCATAGTTTCCGCTGTAGCGTGTCTGTCAGTCAGTCAGTAACGCAAGGATTTTATATATTAAGATGATAATGATAATTTATATAAAATTTATGTCAAATAGTGTGACCATTATTTAGCATATATATTTTTTTGGTACACTATTTTTTTTTTACATCTCCCGCATTAGGAGTAAATCCTGTGTCGCCGGGAACTTTTACAGACATACAACTAACAGACACAATGAACACCCAGACTCGAAACAACAATATATGAATCACACAAAGTGTTGTCTCCTGTGGGGATCGAACCCACAACACTTGGGCACAGTGTCAAGCGGTGAGGCGGCTGCTTAAACCACTACGCCAACCGTGCAGTCAAACTTTTATAATGAGGACAAGTTTAATGATAGAAAACTCTCTACCTATTGGTCAATAGAGCTAAATAAAACATTTATTCTGCTTCAGATGTTACTACTAACAGTCGATTAGATCCTCCTACTTTTATATATTATATCGCAATAACGATCTAAATTGAATTGAGAAGAACCGGTTTCAACAAACGCGGTGTCACGCTTACCCTATGGCTTGTTCGTATTTAAGGGGAGGCGAAACACAGTTTCAGCAGCCGGCGAGGATGCTTCTGGAAATTCTACTTGCCTTATCCTTTCATGTAGAAAATTAAATGTCTCACGGTAATATCCGCGGCCCCCGACTCTGGTTTTGGCAGTTGATCTACTCCGGCCTTGTACCTGCCGCCGAGATAATGTCTGTGTAAATAACACTGTTTTTACGCAATTCTAGAAATAACTTTAATTGGTATTTGATACAGGGTGATTTAAATATTCTGTATGACGAGACGTGACAATAATTACTGTAATAAATTTAAAATTTTCTATAAAATAATAACATTAACACATTTTTTACTCAATTATGTTTTTAATCGAAGACGTGCTTTTGAGTTTTATTTTAGCAGAAATATATTGGCATTGCATAATTTTTTCCTTTTATTAAAACGAAACATATAACCAATTATGTTCAGAAATGTTAAGTGACGACCATTTCTCTAGTGACTTTATGGTATTGAATATTAAATTGTTTTAACCTAAACACGATTGACTAGCTCAATAAAGTAACTAAATAATATTATTCCGTAATCAACATAGCTTCCATTTGGTCTTGAAGTAATTCAGTAAGGGTTAAATGGTTTTATCATGCTGTATATGCTCATTATTTTAAGTCACTATTATAAGCTATGAATACTGATATTTTGGTAGAAAGATAAATGCCCTTACAAACAAATTATTTTGACCGTTTTACCTTCTAAATTTAAATCTTACTTTAGCTTTGAGGCTAACAACTATGGGATTAGTATGTTTGTTATAGCAATAACTAAAAGGGGTAAAAAATTACTTACAATATGCTTTTCCATGATTAAATTGTTGAAATATTATACTTATATTTGTGGACAAGAATTTAATGTTTAAGTGTTTGTAATGAACCTTTGAACAAATAAATGATTTGACTTTGACTTTGACTTTGACTAATATATCTTCCAATAAAAACACAGATAATTAAGTATTTTAAACGTTCAAAATCTCGAAACGTATTTGGAATTCCGTTGAGAATTATTGATCCTCGAACCGAATTCCAAGTAAAGTGTTTTATCGCCAGTTTTATTAACTGCCTTCATTGACAATTATATTAAGTAAACCTGAAATACATTTGATAGCATTTAATGTAGCCTAAAATAACTAATAGTACCTAGTCAATAAATCTTTTGACTTTCTGAGTAAATTGACGATGAACAAAATTTGTCCATTATTTCATACAAAACTATTTTGGATTCGTCTTCGGTCTCCATGTTTTATCACAATTACGTATGTTCTATATAGAAAGGCATCTGGGGTGTTCTTTGTGTTTCTTTCTAGTAGGTTTTCAAAGTCCTCTGTGAGTCAGGATGGTGTTAGTCATTAAAACAACAGACACTCGAATACATAACTGGTAAAATATTGTAAACACTAGGTTACGCTAGATGCCTAACGTTAGACACACACATACACACACACACACTTTTTTATAGACTCACGCCTCTTTCTCAGAACGGTAGGCAGAGGTGTAATCGTAGATAAAGCTGCTACTGAGAATTCGTAACACTTTTGCCTGACCCGGCGATCGAACTCGTGAACTCCGATCAGCAGTAGCATACGCTAGCCACTGGACCATGGATGCAGTCAAATTAATAATAACATAAATTATCATGAATAAACCTTTGTCTTAAAAACCTTGGCAGAAATTATATATGTATCAAACAAGCCATCTAAAGGTCCAGTAAGTATCGCAACTGAATTGAAGAAAACCCTCCTAATTGGAACTACTAACAAAGAAAATTTAAAACCAGGATAACGAGAATAAAATAACAAAAAAACGAAGCTTGTCATTCTAGTCGTCGACCGTGTTTATTGCGCAGTCGGTGAGGCTGTAAATTCTGTTTAAAATGAGTCTAATTTCATTACTCGAGGTCTGATGGTTTAATTCTTGATCTCTTTAGATCTGAACCTACCCATCCGTCTGCGATGCTCTACGTATTTAAATGAACAACTTTTTAATTCGCTTCTTTCTAGTGTATTGCAGCCTATGCCCGTTATACTTAGCTTATTAATGTGGCATATCTTGTAATTATTTGAAAACTAAGGTGTAATGCCTTATTTATTTAACACGAAGTTTCAGCATGGGTTACACTAGCCGTGAATAAGTGATGACCTTGTTAGTATACGTATGTACCTATGTATGTGGCAACAGACATTTTTTGTGTATCTAAATAAAACAGTAATATTTTAGTCACAGTTACTTAACACAAGTATTTATGAGCTTTTTTGCTGCTTAGAGGGTCGCACACATTCATTAAAACCAATGTATTGTGCTTACAAATTAAACGAATTCTTATGTGGGACAACAAATGGCAAATATAACCTAACTCAGGAACTCTGATATTGCAAAACCAATATTCATTTTAGATAACAGCATGCGTATATATTTTTTAAATTTGTACACTTGGTAATATCGACTGTAGGAAAATGAAACCTCATTTTTAGATTCAACGTTATCTTCAGTGTTATAATTGAGGAAAAGCAAACAGTATGCTATTAAATTTTCCACTATAGATTTTACAAATTTTATGATTATAGCTTATTACGATAATATTATAGAGACCTATCGAAAGATTTCCATGATGGAGAAATCAGTTAATGCAGTCGTATGGACGATGAACGGTCCTTTTCTTTATCATGTGCGCTTTCCCCACATTCTTCTATTATCATTCACATGTACCTTTAAATTCATTTCCTGGCCAGGATGATTTTGGGATGGGATGCAAATTAATTAAACACAGATAACAATTTGCTGGGGTAGCACAGGGAACGTACCGTAATGCATAATGAGTAATTTGAATTACTATCAGTTAAACGAATTGTACTAATTCTGACAATTTTAACTGGTTATTTGAGATATAACAATCTGGAAAACGGATTTTTATAATCCTGATAATTAATAGTGCATAGGGTTCCCACCAAGATCTTAGGGTCCCAAGCCAACCTCACCTGCAAGTGGTGCACCTGCCAATCAACGGACGAGGCTCTGGCAAACAAAATATTTCGATAAGCGGCAATAAGCTCGCCTCCTATTACGTGGGATCAAAACACTGGCGAAAAGTGGGCGTTTAATATGCCTCTGCCTACCCCTTCGGGGAAACAGGCGTGAGTCTATGTATGTATGTATGATAATTAATTCTTCTCAGCCTAGAGACGTTCATTGCTGTACATAGGCCTCCTCGAAGGGTCTACACCTACCTCTACCTTACAGGAGGCGTGGTTCAGTAAGTAGCTACCACTTTAGAACTCGACCTGCTCCAACCACCATCGTTGGTTCGAGCTATGTGCTCTGTTCATTCCCACTTCAGCTAGGCTTTTCATAGAGCTGCGTATGTGACTTTTGCGGATCTCCTCATTTTCTGATTTCATCTCGCAAGGGTGTGGGTGCATAGGGTTCCCACCAAGAACTTAGGGACCCAAGCCAACCTCACCTGCAAGTGGTGCACCTGCCGATCAACGGACGAGGCTCTAGCAAACAAAATATCCCGATAAGCGGCAATAGGCCCGCCACCTATTACGTGGGATCAAAACACTGGCGAAAAGTGGGCGTTTAATATGCCTCTGCCTACAGAGCGAACAGGCGTGAGTCAATGTATGTATGTATGTATCTCACAAGCAAAATAAATAAAGGCATATTTTTATGAGACACGTTAGTATCCTTAAGCGAAGAACGTGCATGAGATATTTGATGGGAGTGAATGAAGCAAAAGAAATATGTATGTCAGGGTCTTTGCAACAACGTACCCCTTGGTACGTAGTCTCTTCGAACTTCGGAAACAATTGTGAGTGTATGTGTGTATATTTGAAAATGGGCAACAATTCCAGAAATATTTTTTTTAGTTGTTTTTAGATAGGGCAGTGATGACATACAGTTGCCTGTACGAGAAAACTTCTGACGCTTAAAACGAAAAAGAAGGTCATATGTCATATATTATATTGGTACCCTATCTATCTCTCTTCACTGACGCATTCGCAATAAATAACAAATCAATTTTAATAATACTAATTAAAAGCAAACTACTTAACTTTTTGTCATTTTCTAATAATTTACCGGGAGCGTTAAATGCAATCACAATAAACCGTGTTATAGTGGCTATACTTTGTTTCTGGTCTAAGTGAGCTGGTATGTACAAGCCAAAATTGTTGTGCATTGATTGCCAGTTTAAACGTAAATAATACTGGAGCGCTAAAACGTAAATATTTCAGACACAAAGTTCACCATGACTCGAAACAACATTATTTGTGGATCACACAAATATTGATTCGTGTTGGGATTGAAACTACGATACTCTGCTTGATCTAAGCGGCGAGGCAACCGCTTAAACCACTACACTATACGTGTAGTCAAATATGATAAAAATGAAAAAGCGCGAGCTAGCAATCTCTAAAGTCATAGAATTATAGTAGCATTAGTCCTTACCTTCTGCCATCTGGTTTAAGTAACTGAGTAGTCAACGTGAACTGTGTTGGAACCTACTTTCTATAAAAGCCCGATTTAAACACTCACTCTGCCTGCCCCAAGAAAGGACAGGATAAGCCCGTAATTTAGGTTTCCACCTTAAAAACCAGAAAAAGGTTATGTGAAACATGTGCCATACTAACAAAAATCTGTATTGATTTTACTTTTAAATGAAAAACGGAAACCGTTAGATATAATAGATATAACACCAAATACAATAAGTGCTTTCTAATCTGCCTTAATTCGCCTTTTAGATATTATAAAATGACCTATAGGAACGTCATGTAGCCATGGAGCCATTTCGGTACACGTAGGAATAATGGACAATGGGCTTATCCTGTTTGTTTTTCTTGCTCAGCTCGCTATATGATGCAGTGCGGATGCTGCATTTGCATAAAAGCGTCCATTATCCACAGCTCCAACAAATAAAAAATCAATATTCGCCAGTGCACGCGTTTGTATATGCCAGGGTAAATATTGTCCGTGCATTCAACTGTCATCAGTTGAATGCACGGATACTAAAATTATGAATTCTGTGTAAATAACAATATAAATACTTTTACATACATACATACATATCGTCACGCCTTTTATCCCCGAAGAGGTAGGCAGAGGTGTATTTCTACACCCACTTTTCGCCAGATATACTTTAGTCCCACGTAATAAGGGGCGAGCCTATTGCCGTACCGGGCACATTTCCAGACTCCGTGCTGCTACTGAGAATTTCGTGACAGAAAAACCCAATAACACTGCCCGGCCCAGGAATCAAACCCGGGACCTCCCGATCCCACGCGCACATTTATGCCGCGAGACCAACGAGGCAGTCGTATAGGGTTTGATGTCGAGTTTTCCGTCTCTACGCAAAGATGGTATTTGCATCGTGTTATCCCTTAGTCGCCTCTTACGACACCCACGGGAAGATAGGGGGTGGTGACATTTGTATTCTATGCCGTCAACCACACAGTCTTTTAATACTTTAAGTATATTGTTTTATATATATCTAAAAAGCAATTATTGGAGTATTTTATAATTATATGTATTTTATAAATCACTTAAAAATGTTAATTATCGCTCGCGAATACTGTGCCCTACCGGGCACATATATGTGATGGATGGCAATAGGCTCGCCCCCTATTACATTGGGACCAAAACATAACAGGCGAAATGTGGGTGTGAATACACCTCTGCCTACCCCTTCGGGGTTAAAAGGCCTGAAGTTATGTTATGTTATAAATCACTTATACTAATTAATCTACAATGATAAATGATTTCATGCGATAATCAGTTTCAGTCGCTAGCTAAATACAACATAGCTTCCATTTGGTCTTGAAGTAATTCAGTAAGGGTTAAATGGTTTTATCATGCTGTATATGCTCATTATTTTAAGTCACTATTATAAGCTATGAATACTGATATTTTGGTAGAAAGATAAATGCCCTTACAAACAAATTATTTTGACCGTTTTACCTTCTAAATTTAAATCTTACTTTAGCTTTGAGGCTAACAACTATGGGATTAGTATGTTTGTTATAGCAATAACTAAAAGGGGTAAAAAATTACTTACAATATGCTTTTCCATGATTAAATTGTTGAAATATTATACTTATATTTGTGGACAAGAATTTAATGTTTAAGTGTTTGTAATGAACCTTTGAACAAATAAATGATTTGACTTTGACTTTGACTAATATATCTTCCAATAAAAACACAGATAATTAAGTATTTTAAACGTTCAAAATCTCGAAACGTATTTGGAATTCCGTTGAGAATTATTGATCCTCGAACCGAATTCCAAGTAAAGTGTTTTATCGCCAGTTTTATTAACTGCCTTCATTGACAATTATATTAAGTAAACCTGAAATACATTTGATAGCATTTAATGTAGCCTAAAATAACTAATAGTACCTAGTCAATAAATCTTTTGACTTTCTGAGTAAATTGACGATGAACAAAATTTGTCCATTATTTCATACAAAACTATTTTGGATTCGTCTTCGGTCTCCATGTTTTATCACAATTACGTATGTTCTATATAGAAAGGCATCTGGGGTGTTCTTTGTGTTTCTTTCTAGTAGGTTTCCAAAGTCCTCTGTGAGTCAGGATGGTGTTAGTCATTAAAACAACAGACACTCGAATACATAACTGGTAAAATATTGTAAACACTAGGTTACGCTAGATGCCTTACGTTAGACACATACATACACACACACACACACTTTTTTATAGACTCACGCCTCTTTCTCAGAACGGTAGGCAGAGGTGTAATCGTAGATAAAGCTGCTACTGAGAATTCGTAACACTTTTGCCTGACCCGGCGATCGAACTCGTGAACTCCGATCAGCAGTAGCATACGCTAGCCACTGGACCATGGATGCAGTCAAATTAATAATAACATAAATTATCATGAATAAACCTTTGTCTTAAAAACCTTGGCAGAAATTATATATGTATCAAACAAGCCATCTAAAGGTCCAGTAAGTATCGCAACTGAATTGAAGAAAACCCTCCTAATTGGAACTACTAACAAAGAAAATTTAAAACCAGGATAACGAGAATAAAATAACAAAAAAACGAAGCTTGTCATTCTAGTGGTCGACCGTGTTTATTGCGCAGTCGGTGAGGCTGTAAATTCTGTTTAAAATGAGTCTAATTTCATTACTCGAGGTCTGATGTTTTAATTCTTGATCTCTTTAGATCTGAACCTACCCATCCGTCTGCGATGCTCTACGTATTTAAATGAACAACTTTTTAATTCGCTTCTTTCTAGTGTATTGCAGCCTATGCCCGTTATACTTAGCTTATTAATGTGGCATATCTTGTAATTATTTGAAAACTAAGGTGTAATGCCTTATTTATTTAACACGAAGTTTCAGCATGGGTTACACTAGCCGTGAATAAGTGATGACCTTGTTAGTATACGTATGTACCTATGTATGTGGGAACAGACATTTTTTGTGTATCTAAATAAAACAGTAATATTTTAGTCACAGTTACTTAACACAAGTATTTATGAGCTTTTTTGCTGCTTAGAGGGTCGCACACATTCATTAAAACCAATGTATTGTGCTTACAAATTAAACGAGTTCTTATGTGGGACAACAAATGGCAAATATAACCTAACTCAGGAACTCTGATATTGCAAAACCAATATTCATTTTAGATAACAGCATGCGTATATATTTTTTAAATTTGTACACTTGGTAATATCGACTGTAGGAAAATGAAACCTCATTTTTAGATTCAACGTTATCTTCAGTGTTATAATTGAGGAAAAGCAAACAGTATGCTATTAAATTTTCCACTATAGATTTTACAAATTTTATGATTATAGCTTATTACGATAATATTATAGAGACCTATCGAAAGATTTCCATGATGGAGAAATCAGTTAATGCAGTCGTATGGACGATGAACGGTCCTTTTCTTTGTCATGTGCGCTTTCCCCACATTCTTCTATTATCATTCACATGTATCTTTAAATTCATTTCCTGGCCAGGATGATTTTGGGATGGGATGCAAATTAATTAAACACGGATAACAATTTGCTGGGGTAGCACAGGGAACGTACCGTAATGCATAATGAGTAATTTGAATTACTATCAGTTAAACGAATTGTACTAATTCTGACAATTTTAACTGGTTATTTGAGATATAACAATCTGGAAAACGGATTTTTATAATCCTGATAATTAATAGTGCATAGGGTTCCCACCAAGATCTTAGGGTCCCAAGCCAACCTCACCTGCAAGTGGTGCACCTGCCAATCAACGTACGAGGCTCTGGCAAACAAAATATTTCGATAAGCGGCAATAAGCTCGCCTCCTATTACGTGGGATCAAAACACTGGCGAAAAGTGGGCGTTTAATATGCCTCTGCCTACCCCTTCGGGGAAACAGGCGTGAGTCTATGTATGTATGTATGATAATTAATTCTTCTCAGCCTAGAGACGTTCATTGCTGTACATAGGCCTCCTCGAAGGGTCTACACCTACCTCTACCTTACAGGAGGCGTGGTTCAACCACCATCGTTGGTTCGAGCTATGTGCTCTGTTCATTCCCACTTCAGCTAGGCTTTTCATAGAGCTGCGTATGTGACTTTTGCGGATCTCCTCATTTTCTGATTTCATCTCGCAAGGGTGTGGGTGCATAGGGTTCCCACCAAGAACTTAGGGACCCAAGCCAACCTCACCTGCAAGTGGTGCACCTGCCGATCAACGGACGAGGCTCTAGCAAACAAAATATCCCGATAAGCGGCAATAGGCCCGCCACCTATTACGTGGGATCAAAACACTGGCGAAAAGTGGGCGTTTAATATGCCTCTGCCTACAGAGCGAACAGGCGTGAGTCAATGTATGTATGTATGTATCTCACAAGCAAAATAAATAAAGGCATATTTTTATGAGACACGTTAGTATCCTTAAGCGAAGAACGTGCATGAGATATTTGATGGGAGTGAATGAAGCAAAAGAAATATGTATGTCAGGGTCTTTGCAACAACGTACCCCTTGGTACGTAGTCTCTTCGAACTTCGGAAACAATTGTGAGTGTATGTGTGTATATTTGAAAATGGGCAACAATTCCAGAAATATTTTTTTTAGTTGTTTTTAGATAGGGCAGTGATGACATACAGTTGCCTGTACGAGAAAACTTCTGACGCTTAAAACGAAAAAGAAGGTCATATGTCATATATTATATTGGTACCCTATCTATCTCTCTTCACTGACGCATTCGCAATAAATAACAAATCAATTTTAATAATACTAATTAAAAGCAAACTACTTAACTTTTTGTCATTTTCTAATAATTTACCGGGAGCGTTAAATGCAATCACAATAAACCGTGTTATAGTGGCTATACTTTGTTTCTGGTCTAAGTGAGCTGGTATGTACAAGCCAAAATTGTTGTGCATTGATTGCCAGTTTAAACGTAAATAATACTGGAGCGCTAAAACGTAAATATTTCAGACACAAAGTTCACCATGACTCGAAACAACATTATTTGTGGATCACACAAATATTGATTCGTGTTGGGATTGAAACTACGATACTCTGCTTGATCTAAGCGGCGAGGCAACCGCTTAAACCACTACACTATACGTGTAGTCAAATATGATAAAAATGAAAAAGCGCGAGCTAGCAATCTCTAAAGTCATAGAATTATAGTAGCATTAGTCCTTACCTTCTGCCATCTGGTTTAAGTAACTGAGTAGTCAACGTGAACTGTGTTGGAACCTACTTTCTATAAAAGCCCGATTTAAACACTCACTCTGCCTGCCCCAAGAAAGGACAGGATAAGCCCGTAATTTAGGTTTCCACCTTAAAAACCAGAAAAAGGTTATGTGAAACATGTGCCATACTAACAAAAATCTGTATTGATTTTACTTTTAAATGAAAAACGGAAACCGTTAGATATAATAGATATAACACCAAATACAATAAGTGCTTTCTAATCTGCCTTAATTCGCCTTTTAGATATTATAAAATGACCTATAGGAACGTCATGTAGCCATGGAGCCATTTCGGTACACGTAGGAATAATGGACAATGGGCTTATCCTGTTTGTTTTTCTTGCTCAGCTCGCTATATGATGCAGTGCGGATGCTGCATTTGCATAAAAGCGTCCATTATCCACAGCTCCAACAAATAAAAAATCAATATTCGCCAGTGCACGCGTTTGTATATGCCAGGGTAAATATTATCCGTGCATTCAACTGTCATCAGTTGAATGCACGGATAATATTATACAATATAAATACTTTTACATACATACATACATATCGTCACGCCTTTTATCCCCGAAGAGGTAGGCAGAGGTGTATTTCTACACCCACTTTTCGCCAGATATACTTTAGTCCCACGTAATAAGGGGCGAGCCTATTGCCGTACCGGGCACATTTCCAGACTCCGTGCTGCTACTGAGAATTTCGTGACAGAAAAACCCAATAACACTGCCCGGCCCAGGAATCAAACCCGGGACCTCCCGATCCCACGCGCACATTTATGCCGCGAGACCAACGAGGCAGTCGTATAGGGTTTGATGTCGAGTTTTCCGTCTCTACGCAAAGATGGTATTTGCATCGTGTTATCCCTTAGTCGCCTCTTACGACACCCACGGGAAGATAGGGGGTGGTGACATTTGTATTCTATGCCGTCAACCACACAGTCTTTTAATACTTTAAGTATATTGTTTTATATATATCTAAAAAGCAATTATTGGAGTATTTTATAATTATATGTATTTTATAAATCACTTAAAAATGTTAATTATCGCTCGCGAATACTGTGCCCTACCGGGCACATATATGTGATGGATGGCAATAGGCTCGCCCCCTATTACATTGGGACCAAAACATAACAGGCGAAATGTGGGTGTGAATACACCTCTGCCTACCCCTTCGGGGTTAAAAGGCCTGAAGTTATGTTATGTTATAAATCACTTATACTAATTAATCTACAATGATAAATGATTTCATGCGATAATCAGTTTCAGTCGCTAGCTAAATATCGAAAATTGCGACATGTTTCACGTTGTATTAACATGGATAAAATATGTATGAACATCGAGTTAAAAGTATAATTAGTAAATTAAATGAGTTGATTAGTTTGTGTAAAAATATCCTGCAAATCGGCTGGTAGGTATTAGTTTTGATTAATTAATTCATATTTTGAACAAATAATCTCAACAATCGAACGCAAGTAGCCAACGTGTCTAAAGCTCAGTACTCATTCACGGTTATACTCGATAACGAGTAAAAATCAAAGCAAAACTCACACTGTAATCAAATAAAATAAAATCAAAGCAAAACTGTATGTGAGTACGGCGCACATGATATGCCACATTATGTGTACCGAAACAATTTGTGTTCGACAAGAAATACAAAATCCAACTGTACGAGGATCTGCACGGAGGATCGGTTAACCACAACGAGCTTACGATCTTTACAGATGGGTCTAAGACGGATACAAGTACGGGTTTAGGAGTATTCTCCGAGGACCTAAACATCAACATCGCAGCACCGCTTGGATGTTACGACTGGGACCGTGTTATAGGCATAACACGGTCTACCAGGCCGAATGTTTAGGCATAATCCTAGCTGCCACAGCAATCATGGCACGTGAGGTAAGATAATGATCCATTAGGATCCTCGTAGATAGTATGGCTGTCTTTTCAGCCCTCAACAGCCGTACTATCACCTCGGCACTCACACTAGAATGCCACCAGAAACTAACAGAGGTAGGTAAACTAAACATATTAACACTGCAATGGATCAAGGGCCACAGTGGCTCAAGAGGGAATGACGCAGCCAACGTACTTGCCATAAGAGGGGCCACTTTAAAGGTGGTGGGACCCGAGCCCATTATTCCCCTTCCTTCTGGTTTTATCGCAACCTGGTAAGAAATGGAACCAGGACCCAGCACAACCAGTCCTGGATTGGTATCGAAACATGCGGGCAGGCCAAGGAGGCTCTTCCTGCAGTAGACGGTAAGATAGCCAAACAAGTCCTCCGGCTGTCAAACAACAACTTCGGACAGTCACGGCCGCCTACACAGGACACGGATCCTTTAATAAGCACCTATTTACTAGGTATCACCGACAGCTCGCTGTGCAGGGCCTGTATGGCAGCCGACGAGACGGCAGCCCACCTGCTCCTCGACTGCCCTGAGGTCTCACAGTACAGGCAGCAGTACCTGACCAGAAACAGCATCCTAAGGGAAGCAGTGGGCTACATCAAGAGCCTGCTGGTCTTTCTCGAAGAGGTGGGGTGGCTCGAATGTCAAGACCCACCCGTACGCAAAATATACGCCAAGACGTGGAGTTGCAGAAACAGCCCGTGCCATCAAGTATCCGTTGCGTAGTTTTTAAGATTTAAGCATACATAGGGACAGACAGACAGAAGACAGACTTCGTTTTATACTATGTAGTGATAACAAAAAGTTAAGATAAATTGCATTAATAATAATCGACTACAATATAATTGTCACAGTGTTTGGTATCGAAATTCTATGAAGCTCACGTGATTTGTTGTATTTTTTGGTAGGCTTCTAATCTGCCAATTAACAAAAAATACCAATTACCTCTAAATACAAAGTTAGACGGATCAGCTAGTAATATATAAAATTGCGTAGGTACGTAGCTTTTAAAGCATATCAAATAATTGTAAAACAAGGTACAATGCTTTTGTAATAAATTTTAGTGAGTGTCATAAGTCAGTTTTCAGCAGTATTATTATTATATACACGAAATATATTTTAAATTATTAATTTTATTTTAGTAATTTGTTGAAAGCAGGTATGACAAATAAACTTGCAACCTGTATGACATACTTCCGTAATATTTATATTTTCTGTAATACTGTTTTACTGTAGTCCAAAAAAGTCAACATGCATGTATTATCTATTATCTATAATATAAAAATGAATCGCTGAATATGGTGCTAAGCGCAAATCTCGAAAACAGCTGAACCGATTTCGCTAATTCTTTTTTTATAATATTCCTTGAAGTACGAGGATGGTACTTACCGAAAAAGAATATAAAGAATCGACTGTTATGCGGTACAAAGTACGTCGGGTCAGCTAGAGTTTTCGTTTTCTAGCGGGTTTATTTTATACGTATTTTAAATCATGATAAGCTTAATTGAAAACATTTTCTTGTGTTTTATAGGTGCACAGTACGTGGTTTCTACTCTTCCCATCAGATATCGTTGTGGCGTTTTGTGGTAGAAGCGTGTCTACACCCGGGTCCTTTTGATTTTTAGAAGGTGCCCGTTCCTATGGTAGTACTATTAAATAAATAATAAAAAAAAATTATTCCAGGCAAACTGTCCTATAGTGTTTCAATGTAATAATCAAACAAACAATTGAATATTAAATTAGACATATACATTATTCATTTATCAATATAAAAATTGCATTCAGGTCTATGCATAAAAATTGTGCAGAATACAGTCGATATATATATCGTGGGTATAATGGAAGAACTAAATAACTCAAAATTTCAAGTTTCGAGATAATCGCGATTTACTGTTTTTTTGACACTTTTTTTTACATCACTAAGAAATGGAGAACAATTTTACCGTCGGCGATTTTATATGCTTTAAGCATGTTTGCTGTCGATTCTATGCTTGATAAAACTAGCTTTTATCCAAAAAAATATTAAAAATAAAAAACCAAGTTATCCAATTTTGCCACACCCAGATATTGCAAACATACCGTAGTTAGCTAGTTCTATAATGTAGTTATTCAGTTTTCCCACACATTAAATGAATGTGAATACATGAATTTGGGTCAACTAAGTACACTTATTGAGTTTTGAACCTAAAGAAATATTTAAACACGAAAGTTAGGCATTCTTAGTGAAAGTTTATTTGTTAAATTTTATCACTGATTATTGATCTCACATGAAATAAAAACCTGGATTGGTAGTAGTAACATTGTATATATAAAAAAATTAACGTAAAATTACAATATAAAAAATTTACAGAATTAGGTATGACAACAAAATATTATAATTATGTAATAAATCAACTAAATGACTTATTATAAATCTTCAAAAACAAAAATAACTTGCCTTTGCATTAAAACATACTAGGGTGGTCTAAAAAGTTTCCGACTTCAACCTGAAGGAAGCAGCACTCGTCAAAAAAAGTGTTGTGGATGTAATTTTACTTCTTGTGGCAGTTAACTACCAACATTTCAGCTATTTTGTAGCAGTAGTTGCTATTTGACAGCCATGCAATTAAGTCGATGTGAGTGCGTTTTTTTAAAATGGGAAATGTTGTATCGAGCTGACATTAAATTCTTGTTTTTAAAAGGCGCTACGCCGACGCCATTCAAGTTTAATTAAAACTCTGTTTATGGGGACTCTCTGCTCCATCATGATCGCACTAGCCTTATCCCGGTTGCATCCAAGACTTACACGTCTTAGAGCCCGAGGTCCGCTTATTGATCTAATCAGGTATGACAGAATATCAACTTTTTCTCAGAGCGACAACCAGTTTATTTGAGGGTACGGAATCCCCGTAACGACTGTCAAAGATCTTCCAGACAGCCAGGACCGACAGTTTAACGTGCTCCGAGGCACGGGGCAAGCGATAATTAATAATTTAATACGCACTTCACTTTGAAAAGTCATTGGTGCGTGCCGTGGATTTTAACCCGATACCCCCTGCATGGACAACTATTAGTACCTCCACTAGGCTATCGCTGCCTCACTGCTCCATCATTTACTACAATGAAATTTTTTTAAGAACTTGCTTTTTAAACGACTGGCCATAAGTTCCCCCATTAAATTTGCTATAACTCTGATCTATGTCAGTTTCTTTGGTCTTCTGCCGGATAATCTCGTTCTGGAAATTATCCGTCAGCGAAATCCTATTATCCTTTATCCATTGTCCTTTTCATAGCTCTCTGAGAGACATGTAGTGTAGGCAGTGCATTGCAGGACAGCCCAGTTCCAATGGGGTTGGAGGCATTTTCGTAATCCACAAAAGCCAGCCACAGCAGCCGGGTTTACTCTTCGGATTTCTAAATAACCTATGAAAATTATGCTCTGTATGGATTTGGCCCACGGTACTAAAGCCTTTAAGAAACCTAGCCTGCACCGGTGGCTGGAAGACATCAAATCTTGATGTCAGGAAAAAGTAGGGAGCGGTGTCCACACCGCCCAGTCTTAAAGAGCTGCTCTCTGAGGCACGAGGTAAGCCATAATTAACAATTGAAACACATTACTTCGAAAATTTAGTGCCTAGAATTCTAACCTAAGCCCTGTGAATGGCAGTCTGTTGATATCTCAACTAGGCTATCGCTTCCAACCTTAGGAACATAACATGTCTAATAATAGTATATCTCTTTATAATATAATTATCCGATTGTAATAAAACACCGGTAAAAACATAGCATATTGCACGTACTACTACTTTAAGTTGCAGTGGGTTTAGGATCTAAATCGATCATTTTCCTGTATTCTGTTATTGGCAATAAACGATTTTTATTTATTTATTTATTTATTCTGCTACCTAGTGATTAAGTTATATTTAAGTAATTTTATTTTAATTGGAGCAAAATTTTCGTGCAGCCTCTAGAGATGTTTCGTGGAGCCCTGGCGCTCCGCGGAGCACACTTTGAGAATGGTTGGTCTATAGGTTTACATTATTTCGCGCTAATTTGTACTTCTGAATTGCACGACAACTTTGCTTACGTGCATATACTATAAATAGAAATATTTAATAACTTCACCTATTGACATTTATTTGATTGGAATCTCTTATAAATTTACATTTTCTCGAAGAAGAAATAAATAAAAATACTTATTTAAAAACTGAATGAATGCTCATTAATGCCCGAATTAAATAACTCAAGTTGTTTAATTTTTCTTCAACTTGACTAGTTTCATTAAAATATTTTCGTGCGCGGAAGAACTATCTAACTCAATTTAGCTAATTTATTTCATACTCAAGTGATCAGAAGTCACAGTTGTTCATTTATTTATAGAGTTAGTCATTTTTTCTACTAACATTTAATGTCAATTTTTAATTATCTATTTCTATAATTGAAACACAAAAATGGCTTTATTTTTGGACTGGGTTAAGATATAAGAATGTTTGTTAGACCAAGTGCCGTGTGGTGTCCGGCGGAGTAGTGTGTCCATTTGGAGATGAGAATGTGAATGAGAACGGAGTATACTTGTTAGATGTATGTGTGGAGATGGGTTTGTCAGTGACGAATACGTGGTTTCAGCACAAAAGGATACATATGTACACGTGGCAAAAGAAGGTAGGAAATGTTGTGTTAAGAAGCATGATAGACTTTGTGATAGTTGATGAAAGAATGAGAATGAAAGTAGTGGATACTAGAGCGTATCGTGGACCTGATGTTGGCACTGATCACTATTTAGTCATTAGTAAAATTAGTGGTCTGTTCAAACACTGGCGGCACAGAATTAAAGCGTGTACCACTGAGTTAGTACGTATTAAAGTGGAAAGATTGAAAGAGCAGCGTGTGAAAGAGATGTACAAAAAGCAATTGAGTGAACGGCTGGATACAATCTGGAGTGATGTAATTGAGGAAAGTGTGAGCGATGTATGGTCGGTATTTAAAAGCAACGTAGTGAGATGTGCTGAAGACGTATGCGGAGTGAGTAAAAGAAGAAGTAAGAAAAGTGAAAAAGCTGACTGGTGGGATGGTGAAATTCGAAGTATGGTTGAGGAAAAGAAAAAAGCATGGCTGGATATCCTAGCAATAGAGGCAACGAATAGAGCTAGTGGTGGTATGAAAGAAGATCGTGTTAAAGAAATGAAGGACAAGTATAGGTGTGTGAAAGCTAAAGTTAAAGAATGTATAGAGAGGAAGAAGAATGAGAAAAAGGAGAAATATGAGAAGCAATTTGGCGCAAGTTTCCAAGACAATATAAAACTGTTTTGGAAACTCGTCAAAGAAGCGCGAGGGAAGAATATGAATACATTGATGAAAGTGATTAGGAATGAAAAAGGTGAGGTCATGAATGAAGAAAGAATGATACTGGATTGCTGGAAAAAATATTTTGAGAGTTTATTTGAGAAAGACATGAGTGAAACAGAGCGAGAAGAGATAATAGAAGATGCGTGTGTGGGCCCGGATGACGAAATTAGAAAGGATGAAATTATGAAAGCTCTAAAAAGTATGAGGTCAGGAAAGTCTGCTGGGTTCGATAGAGTGACGTCTGAAATGTTGAAGGCTGGCGAGGGACTTACAGTAAACCTGCTGCATCGCCTTTTTAATCTGTCCTTGAAACAGGGCCAAGTTCCAGATGACTGGACCAAGGCAGTGCTTGTTCCAATTTATAAAGGCAAAGGCTCGCAGCAGGAATGTCAAAATTATCGCGGGATCAGCCTTCTCAGTGTTGTTGGAAAAATGTATGCCAGAATATTGATTGATAGAGTAGTAAACGTGACTTATGACAAGATATGGGATGTGCAAGCAGGGTTTCGGAAGGGAATGGGATGTACGGATCAAGTCTTTTCCTTGCGCTGCGTTACCGAAAAATGTCTGGCAAAAAACCAGAAGGTATATTGCGCGTTCATAGACTTGGAAAAGGCTTATGATAGGGTAAATAGAAAGGAACTATGGAAGGTGCTATCTATGTATGGGGTGGACAACTTTATAATAAGGGCTCTAAAATCTCTTTATAGGGACTCGAGGGCCTGTGTCCGAATTAATGGTGCCTATACGGACTGGTTTGACATCTCTAAAGGTGTCAGACAGGGGTGTCCAGCTTCACCCTGGTTGTTCAACTTATTCATGGATAGCTGCATGAAAGATTTGAGGGAAACTGATTGCGGGATTGATATGGTAGGATTGCGTGTGAAGTGCCTCTTATACGCCGATGATCAAGTAATTCTTGCATCATCGGCGAATGAGTTGCAACAAATGATGGACTGCATGAACGAGAGTTTTAAAGCGAAAGGTATGAAAGTTAATGCAAGAAAGACGAAAGTGATGGTGTTTGAGAAGGATGAAAGTTTGACTGAGTGTAATATTACGATTGAAGATGAAAATGTGGGACAAGTTAAAAGATTTGTATATTTGGGAAGCATGTTTACAAGAGATGGAAGATGTGAAGGTGATATTGAAAGGAGAGTGATAGCGGGGAACAGTGTGAATGGAGCGCTGCATGCCTTTATGAACGGCCAAACCGTGCCTAAAAAGGCGCGACTGGCGGTTCATAATGGAGTGCTGGTGCCCACCTTGATGTATGGAAGTGAGTGTTGGGTATGGCAGAAAAAGCATGCAAGCAGAATTAACGCAGTTGAGATGCGATCACTGCGTAGTATGTGTGGGGTGAGACTGATTGATAGAATTCCGAATGCAGTAATACGAGAGCGATGTGGCCTGAAAGAAGATGTCGTGACAAGGATTGAGAAAGGAATGCTGAAATGGTTTGGACACGTGGAGAGAATCAGCGAAGAAAGATTGACGAATCAAATATATATGGCAGAGGTGTATGGACAAGCCGGTTGCGGCAGACCTCGTAAGACGTTCGTGGACCAAATTGGGGACGTCTTGAAAAACGGAAAAGTCCGAAGCACCCGCAACCGGCGAGCATGTATGAAAAGAATAATGAATGTAGAGGAAGCACGTGAGGTTTGCAAGGATAGAAGCAAGTGGCGATCTGTTGTCTCTGCCTACCCCGACGGAAAAAAGGCGTGAGCATATGTATGTATGTATGTATGTGTTGTTAGACCAAAAGATGCGGCACATTTTGGGGTTCACGAAAATGGTAAAAGGTCAATTTGGCCAAAATCTGAGTTAATTAGTTCTTCCATTATACCCACGATATATTCGAGCTGTTTATTAACCTTATTCGAAAAGAAGCTCTTGTCCTCTTTAATTGCATTCCAATCTCTGGTGTATATACAATTAGTGTGATCACATGTAAAAAATTACAAATTCTATGTACGGGGGTACGCGAAGCCGTCTAACACGGTTGTCATGAAAACCTACGTCGCGGGCAGTCAAGATTCAAAAATACCTTGACAGATGAGACATATTTTCAAATAATGCACCTTCTCAACACAAAAATATCGGATGAGATAATAAAAAAAAGGAGAAATCGCAAGTGAAGCGAATCGATACAAAAGTACTGAAACGCAAAGTTTCACACGTTCAAGTTGGTTCATAGCATTAGTCGCAAACATTTTACTTATGCGAAAACTGATTGCATTATTCGCAAAATGACTATTGAGTAAGGTACTATTATGTAACACAATCAGATATTAAAACTGTTCTTCTTTGTTCTTATCTAAAGAGGCTTGAAATATTTCAAGCGAATACAACATCACATGTAATCTAATATAAACACAACAAATGTAATTTTTCGTTTATTTTTAAAGTTGTTTTCTACGCCTATGCCGTCGTGGATATGTCAAAAATGTTCTGCGGAGGATAAAGTTGTGGTGTTCCTGCAAGTAGAGGCAGGAGCCTCTAACTAGGCCGGGTGGTCGTGCCTGGCGGCCTGCAGGCCGACGAGCATACTTTAGAAAGAAAGAAAGCAAATATGTTTATTTGTATACACGTCGCACAATAATAACATACAAAAACAAAAATAAATAAAGAACAACAATTAAAACCTCACGATAAAGAGACACATCACACTATCACACAATCCAAAAGACTATGACCCAAACAAAGCAACGGGTTGACGCCGTTGACCGTAGACAGAGAAACCTATAGACAAATGCTTGGCGTGCCGCATGTGAGACAGAACGATAGGTGGATGGTATTGCCATATCACAGATTTTACCCTGATTTTTAGCAGTACCAGATTCAGGGTTTGCCGCGGCTCGGTCGCGACAAATTAAAGCCGCGCTGCTCGAGTGGCCTTAATTTGTCTAAAGGTATCTGTGATTACTATATATATATATATATAAATCGCGGAAGACTTCTTGCGTCTTTTCAAAGTCCAACCTTGTGGCGTCTACCACTGTTAATGAGATTTCAATTGTTAATTGTGCGAATATAGTTACACTTTTGTCATGTGAATTCCATTATCAACAACAAATTTTGATTAAACACGAAATGAAGATATTCAATTTCAAATAATTCTCGCTGGTTTCTGGCGTCCGTTCATGATGTAAATAATGTGACACACTGTATATTTCTGTATATGTTCTATGTGTATTACAGATTATCCTACATCCATCTAAGTTTAAGTTTACATCGGATCCGTATATTTTCCTGTATTTAATATAAGCATTCCATTAATTAAATGACTTCCTACTACATTAGAGGTTATACTGATACCGAATATTTTTTCTGTATATAGTCCATATATTGTAATGAGAATGCTGCTTCCTCCTAAACTGATATATTTATCGATACCATACGCTCTCGTGTTCCAGCCGTCATGACCGTTTCGAATGGTACCTACCATTAGTTGCCATATTTGATCTCATAACTATATACTGAAGAACTGTTTCTCAAGTTGTTGTTCTTTTTACATGTACTGTTTTTGTTGAAATCTCACTTCTTTTTGCTAGTGATGGTCTTTATCAAACATATCTCATCATGGGGTGTTATTCTACCCTGCACTCCACCGTGACCCCCATCCGTGAACCTCCATCCGTACCCCATACATGCCCCCAAACGGTGCCCTCACCAGTGAATCACCACCCATGGCCTCACCCGTGTACCCCCACCCTTGGCCTCATCCGTGAACCCCTAACCTTGGCCTCATCCGTGAACCCCTACCCGTGCCTCCACCCGTGAACACCCCCGTGCCCTCACCAGTGAACCTTCACCCTTGTCCTCACCCGTGAACCCTCACCCGTGTCCTCACCTGTGAACCCCAGCCTATGCCCTCCACCCGTGAAACCCCACCCCCCGGGCCCCGACTTATGCACCTCCACCCGTGCTCCTCGCCGGTCCCTTCCCGGTGCCTGCCCGATCCCTAACCTGATCCTACCCTACGCGTACTTCTAGATAGCCAAAAATATTTGAATCAAGTAGGGACATAAACTGAATTCCGAATTCTAAACCGCCAAGTTATCTTGGTGGAGTAATTAATACCTAATCCACGTACTACAAAGGTTCACAAACTTATTTGTGTAGATTCTAAAATATGAAAACTAGACTAAAATTAAAAAGGTACATTTGTTTGAATTTTTCCTAAAGGTTTAAGGATTTATTTTATTTTTTTAGGCTTAATGATAATGATCATCAAAATTACAAGCTTGTACCTATGTCAGCTAGAAATACCTAAGAATTTTATGAAGACCGTTGAGTGAGTGTGACAATCAATAATTTTAAAGTACTAGTTCGATTTGGATGAAACTCTCTAATATATTTTTCATCCCTTCTATTCGAAAAGTGTCGCTTTGTTCCTCTTTTAGTTGGAGCAAAATAGCTCTTTTCTGCTGAGCACTTTTTAGCGGGTGGAAAAGTGATTTGAATTTGGAACGTATATCATTCATAGAAATCGAACGTAAATTGTATAAATAACTGGCTGATACGTGTTGGCTGCACGGGCGTGACCCGCGCTAACAAAAAAACAGCGCGCGAAATACGACTCTGTTCTCGTAATCAGTAGGTACAATTCTTATTGAATTTTGCAAAAATAATGAGTTCTACGTCGAGTTGTGAAAGAGGAAAATATAAATTTGTAATTGTTTTAACTTATGTATATTCACACGTCTAATTTTATTAAATATATTCATTCATTACATAACACCGTCTCTTATTTATTTTCTCATAGAAAGGGAAAGGAAAGTAGAGTATATGACTCGAGAGCAAATTATTTTTCCCTCGGGCAATGTATTTTGAACCCCTCGCTGCGCTCAGGATTCTACTTTAGAATCCTTCGCTTCGCTCGTGGTTCAAAGTAGCGCCCTCGCCGTAAAAATACCATTTTGCTCCCTTGTCATAAAATCTACTATTATTATAAAGATTTTCTCTTGATAATGAAATGTTCAGATGTCTAGCTTTATCCAGAACGAAGTTACAGAGACTTGAAAATGGCCTGAATGGCTTCGGTAAAAGTAAAACTAACGACTGACCTTTTTTGCTCAACTTTTTTGGTTTCAATGCCGTGTACCCTGATTAAATACGAGCGTTATACAGGATAAAAAAGCTTGTTAAAGTCATAATTGAGTTGGCATTTTTGTTCTAACCATATCGATGTACCACGTACTGCCTGCTGTTAAGCAAATATGTTGTCGAGGTTGTAGCACACTAACGCAGAAGATACCTGCCTACCTATTTACTCGAGATTGGATAACCTTCTTCTCGCGTCGGTTTCCTCAATGCTGAGGGTCGTGACCACCTCGTGGAAACAGTCTATTGCGAACCACTTCCTCCCATCTATTCCTATCTGCTGCTGAGTGGAGAGCGATCCGCACGACTCTTAACACCACGGTACACGATACCGTGGTGTTAAGAGGCGTGCGGATCTGGTCGATCCAACGTATCGGGTTTCAGCCTCTCGGTCTTTTTACTTCCACTTTGCCAGTGATTATTAACTTTTCCAAGTTATCACTGTCTTTCCTCGCAATGTGCCTGAAGTACTTTAGAACTCTGCGCAGGCAGATGGTGGAAAGCCTCGTCTGGATCTTGAGCTCCTGTATGATCGATACGTTGGTGCGGTGTGCTGTCCAGGGGATGTCCAGCATCTTCCTTCAGCACCACATCTCGAAAGCATCAGTGCGATCACGGTCAACTTTCTTCAAGGTCCATGTCTCTGCGCCAAACAAGAATATGGAGAACACCAGAGTGCATACAAAATTGATCTTGGTTTTCAGAGAGATATTCTTGACATATCTTTGACAGCAATGCCATGGCTCCTTTTGCCATCCCGATCCTTCTTCGCACCTCAGATTCACAAGAACCATTATTACTAATGCATGAACCCAGGTATATAAAGCTGTTAACCGTCTCTAAATTAAGTGACCCAGTGGGCTCAAGCTTGCCTGTGCGATCTATGACCATGATCTTCGTTTTGGACCTGTTTTTAGAGAGACCTAGTTCACTGCTGATGCGCTCCATCCTATCCAGTAAGGTAATCATCTCGGCGTCATCTGACGCTAGCAAGGCGGTGTCGTCTGCATAACGCAAATTACAGATTTTGCGTCCACAAACGGTGATGCCTCCCTCCCAGCTATCGCAACTTTGGTTCTTGTGATATAAAGATTGCAGAAGTGCAATCAAGTGATGAGGTACACCCAGTTCTGATAAGACCCTCCATAGAAAAATTATATATGTACGGATTTGGTGGACCAATCTACAAGTGGATAAAATCATACTTAAGCTATCGTTACTCCAAGGTTGTATTGAATGGCTTCAAATCATCCACACGCTCCATAACTTCAGGAGTGCCTCAAGGATCACACTTAGGGCCATTATTATTTAATATGTTTATCAATGACCTGCCGCTTTAACCCCTGCCCTGCTATTCGCATATGACCTTAAAATCTTTAAGCCTGTAGAGTCACTTAATGAGGCCCTACTTCTTCAGATTATAGAATTATGGAATCAGAGGAAAGCCCCTTGAGCTCCTTAGTTCTTATTTAAGGGACAGAATTCAGAAAGTAGACATCAATGGCAAGAGATCACCCGGATCTGGATTATGCATGGGCGTCCCGCAAGGTTCAATTCTGGGCCCATTTCTCTTCCTTATTTACATTAATGACTTACCCTACTTCATAGGAGATAATCATGATGTAGTTTTATTTGCAGATGATACATCCTTAATATTTAAAATGAAAAGGCAATTATTAAATTTTAACCATATAAATACTGCACTTGCAAAGGTTGTACGCTGGTTCAACGCAAATAATCTTCTTCTTAACGAGAAAAAAACTAAATGTCTAAAGTTTTCAACACCTAATGTTGGACACGTTAGAACCAACGTCCAACTGAATGGCGCAGAATTGGCCCTTGTTGAGTCAACTGTGTTTTTAGGTATAACTATAGATTCTAAATTGCAATGGAGCCCACACATTGAAAAGCTGTCGGGCAGGCTTAGTTCAGCGGCTTATGCTGTTAAAAAGATTAGGCATTTCACTGATGTAGATACGGCTAGGATAGTTTATTTTAGTTACTTCCATAGCATTATGTCATACGGAATTCTTCTCTGGGGAACAGCTGCGGACATTAGTACCATCTTTGTGTTACAAAAGAGGGCCATTCGTGCTATTTACAATCTCGGTCCTAGAGTGTCCCTCAGAGAAAAATTCAAAGAAATAAATGTTCTGACCGTAGCATCTCAGTATATTTTTGAGAACTTAAAGTATGTTTATAAAAATATTACATCTTTTCAAAAGAAATGTGACAATCATTCTGTAAACACCAGGAACAAACACAATCTTGTCTTGCATGTAACTCGTCTTCACAGAATCAGCAATTCGTTTATGGGGCAATGTATACGTTTCTACAATAAACTTCCCATCGATATAAGAAATCTACCTTACAACAGGTTCAAAAGCATTGTAAAAGCTAAATTATGTAAACATGGATATTACACAATTTTAGATTATATGAATGATAAAAACGCATGGGGTTGATCAGCTCAATGTACAAACTGGACATATTATGAACTTATATTATTTATAGATTAATTAATTTGACTCTGGACATTATACATCCAGTTACATTATTATATAGTTCGTTCTTTTTTTTCCCATCATTATACTTATATTATTTATAGATTAATTAATTTGACTCTGGACATTATACATCGAGTACATATTATTATATTGTTGTATTTTTTGACATTATTATTATTTGACATTTAATTACTTTTATTATTTTATATGACTATGTTAATTTTGTTATCATGCTGAATTTGATTTGAACATGACATTCAAATTTAATCTTATTTTTACTGAAAATTATATGTATTTTGCTTTTTACCCAGCTGTATTTATGCTTTTGCTTCATAATGCCATTATTATGGATATTTTACTTTATTATGTTATAAGTAAATATTATTAAATTCGTTCAGATTATGGTATTGACAGTAGAATTATTATAATTGTTATATTATAAGATCATGTTGACGTTCCTAAAGATAAGTTAAGATTGTCAATATGTGAGGACCATGTAGTCGCTTTCTTTTCTTTTCAATTTTTTATTATCATTGTCACGCAGTTCTGAGTCGTCATGCTCACTTAAAAGTCTTGCTTATGGTGGCGTTGTGGGTCAGGTGGTTTGGTTCCCTAAAAAATGGTTGAGCTAAGCTATGGCTGAGTCACACGTCATACTCGTGAACGGGTGCCATCTGCCGGGACTGGTCGGCTCTGAACTGCTGTCGAAATTCTGTCAAAGGATAACTATATTGGAGTTTATAGTCGTCTCACATTGTACTCACATATTTATACTTAATACCTTATTTTATATATTATTAATTTTAATCATATTGTCTGGACTTTAAAGGAGACTATGACCTCTGAGTTTGTTTCGGATGTTTCTTCTCAGGGCAGTCAGTTAGGAAACACCGGTCTCATCTAGTTAAATTTTTTTTTTTAAGTATGACTTTGTTTAAGTGTTTGTAATGAACCTATGAACAAATAAATGATTTGACTTTGACTTTGACTTGACTGAAAGATCTGGATTCGTTGTTTATATGGTGTCATAACAATGGTATGCAATTGAATCCAAATAAATGTCAGTTTATGAAGTTTACTCGTGAGATTGACCAAATAACATCAAAATACTCGTTCAACGGCGTAGAATTAAATGAATGTGATTGTGTTCGAGATTTAGGCGTTTTGTTAGACAAATAGTTAACCTCTGTACCTCATTTGGAAATGATCATTAGGAAAGTATCTAGATCTCTGGGATTTATTGTAAGAAATGGAAAGGATTTTCGCAAGCCTCATACAACATTTTTGTTATACAATAGTTTTGTGAGAATTATTTTAGAAAACTGTAGTGTAGTTTGGCGACCGCATTATGCCGTTCATATTTTAAGGCTAGAAAGAATTCAAAAAAGATTTCTGTGGCACTTGTCGCCCCCGCGTTTCCCAAGAATGGTTTCTTATCAGGATAAACTTAAAAAATACAGAATGGAAACACTTGAAAAGAGAAGAAAATATTTAGACCTGATTTTCTTATATAAACTTGTCCGCAACAAAATTGACTGTACACAACTCCTTCATAGAATAAATTTTAGAGTGCCATGCAAACATCCTAGAGTATACATCAGTCTCCTTTATCCGCCACCCAGAAAAACTGTTTCAGGCTCCACCTCTCCTGTCCCTCGTCATGTGCAAGCTACTTAACCTCTGCAATCACAATGTTGATATATTTGCTGATTCTCTTACTAAATTTCGCAAAACTATAAAATGTAATACTTTCTTATAAATGTATTTCTGTATGCTTGGCGAATTTTTGTATCAGGAAAAGGTATGCTATGTAAAAAAAAAAACTGAACTGTAATCCGTACTTTTTTTAACTTGTTAATAACAAGTATAACAAACATAAGTAATACTTACTTATGTTTGTTATTGTAAGTTTAAGTGATATTTGCTTATAATTGGATGTAACTGTTACTCTAGATCGTAAGATGAATATTTGCTTGTATTACTGTTACAATTTTTAGCAAACCTAAATAAATAAAAATAGACAGTCCCAGTTGACACAGTCAAATTGCGGGATCTGCCAGTCAAGATAATACCGGACCAGGTTGTTTATGATGTCTAACAGGACTTTGCTTGCGTGACAAATCTAAGCGAGTGTGCGATAATTATCACATTTTTTGGTCGAACCTGTTTTATGGGCCTTGGGCCACTTGCCGTTCCACTATACGTGGTTGCAGATGTTGTGCAGTGTGTCAACACCTTTTTCACCCAGAGCCTTCAACACTTTAGCTGTAATTTGATCCAGACCTGGCGCTTTGTTAGTTTTTAACGACCCAATGGCCGTTGCTATCTGCGATCTTAGGATGTCGGGTTCCAGGTGCAATTTAGCCCATATGGATAACCTAGACGTCTGAATGTTTAATACCTAACTAAGAGAATAGCGTATGACGAGGTACATTTCCAAATTTCATTTAAATCGTACTAGAAGTTTAAGAATTATATTGCAAGTCAAAGTTATTTGATTTATAATCCACTTGAAGAAGGAGGTTATCAATTCGACCGTATGTTTTTTTGTATATTTATTTCGCGGATTACTCCGCCAATAAGGAACCATTTTCAATGGTTCTTTTTTTCATAGGTCATACTTCAATATTGGTCCCTTTCAAATTTTATCGATATCAGCTGAGCTGTTTTTGAAAAATTAAGAATAATTAAAAATATATATATATATATATACTACTCAAAACAAAATAAGGGCCACTAAGATTTTTTGGTGTACCATGAAAACAATAAAGACAATTGTTTAACTTATGTAACTACAAAATAATGTTATTAGTTATAATAAAGGCAAACAGTTGTTTCAAATAATGATCAGGATTTGTTTTTAAGTCCATAATGAAATTGGCCATATTGAATAAAAAACATAAACAAAAGAAATCACCGAAAAAATACAAAATACTGTTCTTGTCACTTTTGTTTCTTCTTTTTAGTAACGAGTATAAATCCTCCTCTCTTAGCAATACACTCCAGAAGCCTTGTGTGCATACTCTGGATCAAATTCCTCACTTTTTCATCTGGAATCTCCTCCCAGGCACGTTTTAAAGCGTCAATCAGCTGCTGTTGATTGTAGACCCCTTGCTCATTCACTCTAACCCTTCGTTTCAATTAGTCCCACAATTGCTCGATTGGAATTAAATCCGGACTGTTAGCTGGCCATGGTAATACCTCAATATGAGACCCTTCTAGGACAGTTTGGGTCGATCGAGCTGTGTGTGCACGGGTATTGACTTGCTTCAGGATGAATCCAGGCCCCACTCGCTGTGCAAATGGGATCACATGAGGCCTGATGACATTCTCGATGTAACGTTCTGCAGTTACGGTACCCGCATTTAAAATGGTAAAATGGAGCTCGGTTTTATCGTGTAAACTAATCCCACCCCAAACCATTACGTTGGCACCACCAAAACGGTCAACTTCGTGGATGCAGGACTCCGTAAACCGCTCGCCGCGTGGTCTCCACACCCTAACACGACGATCATCATTGAAAAATTTTACTCTGCATTCGTCTGTAAAAAGCACCTTGCTTGAATCTTAAACGGTTTGCACGTTGAACCTTGGTCAGAGGAATTAGAACAACTCGTCGTCTTGACATTTGCTGGTCTTCGTGCAATCGATTACGTATAGTTTGATCACTGACACGGGTACCCGTTGTCAGCCGTAGGCGGTGTTGTAACTTACGGCCCGTAACTGTACGATCACGAAGAGCACTTAGTTGGATGTACCGATCCTCGTGCGCCGTTGTTACACGAACTCTACCTGAACCGGGTCTCCTGGCAGCACAACCGGTCTCTTGGAAGCGATTCCATACATTTTGGACAGCTCTTCAAGAAAATCCCAACTGCAAACCCACGTAACGATGAGAACGGTCTTCTTGAATCATAGTAATGGCTCTGGTTGTCGTAATTGTATCCATGTGCCTTCGTAATGGTGGCATGATTAACGCGAGATGATAAATGAATCAATTAAAATTGAAAAGTAAAACTTTTTTCCTAAAATAACCGAGACAAGTTAAGAAGACAATCGAAGAAAAACTTAAGAATAACATTAAATTTGTTTTTCTTGGAATGATAACCAATACTTTTCAAATAAGGAACAAGAACACCAGCGTAAAAGAGATCAAACACCAAATAGTTCGTAATATCAATATAATGCTACTATCAGTCACTTTCAGTTTACTAAAGTGCACTTAAATGTAAATAAACTAGTAGCCCTTATTTTGTTTTGAGTAGTATATATCAACTCGAGTGAACTATTCGAATTTTGTACACGATTAAAATCGGTTGGGTGCCATCTTTGGTGAAAAATAATTTGTCACTGACAACTGACCCACTCACTCCACGATCATCATAACAGGTTAGACGAGTAAAAAAAATATATAAAGACAACCAGTGGATATCGGGCGAGGCATCAAGGGAAGCAACCAGAAAATAATAAGGGACGTAAAGGCCGCGCCACACAAGTTGGTGAATGTGAAGTTAGCTACAAACTGCGCAATATCCAATCCTGACTGAACCTTACATAAAGCTGCGCGTTGATTGGATATTGCGCAGCTTTTAGCTTATTTAACATCCGCTAACTTGTGTGGCGCGACCTATAACCAAGGTGGCATCAAGAGAAGTAACCAAAGGCCATCAAGGGGCCCAACTAAGGAAGCATCAAGAAGAAAGGAATTGTATCGGTAATACCATCAAGCTTTATTTTTGCCGAGTTATTAAGTACAATATTAAGACCATAATCATAAAATTACAATTTTTTTCACGATTCAATCAAGTCAATCAACAACACTACACATATTTTTGTTGTAAATTTGACCCAAACAAACAAATAAACTGGTCAAGCTAAATAAAACCGTAAAATATGCGTAAAAAAATTTGAGGTAAAAAGTAGGTTTTCTTACAAATGCACCCTTTCACTTAAAGAAGGAATGTTGTTACATCGTTTGATAGTTATGTTTATTATTCTCAATTATATGTAAAGCTTTTGTTGATAACTTTACCTAATTCAGCAAAAATTGTTTTATTGAAGGAAGTACGAGTTACCTAAACAAATGTAATATTTACTCTCAGCTTACAATTTGATTACAAGTTATTTACTTAAAAATACTCATTTACCTATTATATATTAATAATCATAATTGAACTTTATGATACTAGTTACTTGCAAATGAAAGTAACATGGCACTTCTTTTCATGTAGCTGGTTATTTTACTTCCACTTCACACCACAAGTGTTTTAGCATCCGCCCCGGCTGGCTAGTCAAAACGGTGTAAACAAAATTACGCTGCGGGCCTCTAACAGGTTGCAACCCGCGTGCTAACTCCGCCCCCTCACACTAGCCATCTCCGTATTTGCGCCGTTTGGTTGGACGCAATTAAATCGCTAATTAGAATCGATAAAAACTTTTTATTATACTGAATAAGAATTACGGAAGCAATATTATCGGCATGATGTATGTAGCCAAAATAATGAATATACGCCATTAATATACATCTCTCAGTAGCGGCCTCTAAAATTCGCGCGGCTCACTGCGGAACTAAAAAATACGCCGAAATTCACTCTCGTGACAAAACTACGTCCATGCCAATATTTCACCCATGCATTGTACTGATCTTTTGATGGCTCCTGACTGAATTTGAGAGATGGTACAGGACGCAACAAGTCAGTCGGGCGCAACATCATCGGTAAAAACCACCATGTAGGACGCAATATCAACATGGGGATGTAAAAATATATACATATATATATTTACATCCCCATGTTGTTTTTACCGATGATGTTGCGTTCGACTGACTTGTTGCGTCCTGTATACGGACGCAAGATCGACCATCTCTCAAATTCAGCCAGGCGCCATCAAAGGATCAGTACAATGCATGGGTGAAATATTGGCATGGACGTAGTTTTGTCACGAGAGTGAATTTCGGCGTATTTTTTAGTTCCGCAGTGAGCCGTGCGAATTTTAGAGGCCGCTACTGAGAGATGTATATTAATGGCGTATATTCATTATTTTGGCTACATACATCATGCCGATAATATTGCTTCCGTAATTCTTATTCAGTATAATAAAAAGTTTTTATCGATTCTAATTAGCGATTTAATTGCGTCCAACAAAACGGCGCAAATACGGAGATGGCTAGTGTGAGGGGGCGGAGTTAGCACGCGGGTTGCAATCTGTTAGAGGCCCGCAGCGTAATTTTGTTTACACCGTTTGGACTAGCCGGGGCGGATGCAAAAACACTTGTGGTGTGAAGTGGAAGTAAAATAACCAGCAACATGAAAAGAAGTGCCAGGTTACTTTCATTTGCAAGTAACTATTATCATAAAGTTCAATTAAAATGATTAATAGGTAATAGGTAAATGAGTATTTTTAAGTAAATAACTTATTAAGTAAATAAGTTGTAATCAAATTGTAAGCTGAGAGTAAATATTATATTTCTTGAAAATATACCAAGAAATGTAGAGTATGTTATTAAAACATTTTTTTGCTGAATTAGGTAAAGCTATCAACAAAAGCTGTACATATAATTGACAATAATAAACATAACTATCAAACGATGTAACAACATTCCTTCTTTAAGTAAAAGGGTGCATTTGTAAGAAAACCTACTTTTTACCTCAAACATTTTTTACGCATATTTTACGGTTTTATTTAGCTTGACCAGTTTATTTGTTTGTTTGGGTCAAATTTATAACAAAAATATGTCTAGTGTTGTTGATTGACTTGACTGAATCGTGAAAAAAAAATTGTAATTTTATGATTATGGTCTTAATATTGTACTTAATAACTCGGCAAAAATAAAGCTTGATGGTATTACCGATACAATTCCTTTCTTCTTGATGCTTCCTTAGTTGGGCCCCTTGATGGCCCTTGGTTACTTCCCTTGATGCCACCTTGGTTATAGGCCGCGCCACACAAGTTAGCGGATGTTAAATAAGCTACAAGCTGCGCAATATCCAATCAACGCGCAGCTTTATGTGAGGTTCAGTCAGGATTGGATATTGCACAGCTTGTAGCTAACTTCACATTCACCAACTTGTGTGGTGCGGCCTATACGTCCCTTATTATTTTTTGGTTGCTTCCCTTGATGCCTCGCCCGATACCCACAGGTTGTCTTTATATATTTTTTACTCGTCTAACCTGTTATGATGATCGTGGAGTGAGTGGGTCAGTTGTCGGTGACTAATTATTTTTCACCAAAGATGGCACATAACCGATTTTAATCGTGTACAAAATTCGAATAGTTCACTCGAGTTGATATATACTACTCAAAACAAAATAAGGGCCACTAGTTTATTTACATTTAGGAGCACTTTAGTAAACTGAAAGTGACTGATAAGTAGCATTATATTGATATTACGAACTCTTTGGTGTTTGATCTCTTTTATGCTGGTGTTCGTGTTCCTAATTTGAAAAGTATTGGTCATCATTCCAAGAAAAAAAAAAAAAGTTTTTCTTCGATTGTCTTCTTAACTTGTCTCGGTTATTTTAGGAAAAAAGTTTTACTTTTCAATTTTAATTGATTCATTTATCCTCTCGCGTTAATCATGACACCATTACGAAGGCACATGGATACAACTACGGCAACCAGAGCCATTACTATGATTCAAGAAGGCCGTTCTCAACGTTACGTGGGTTTGCAGTTGGGATTTTCTTGAAGAGCTGTCCAAAATGTATGGAATCGCTTCCAAGAGACCGGCAGTGCGATCAGGAGACCCGGTTCAGGTAGAGTTTGTGTAACAACGGCGCACGAGGATCGGTACATCCAACTAAGTGCTCGTCGTGATCGTACAGTTACGGGCCGTAAGTTACAACACCGCCTACGGCTGACAACGGGTACCCGTGTCAGTGATCAAACTATACGTAATCGATTGCACGAAGACCAGCAAATGTCAAGACGACGAGTTGTTCTAATTCCTCTGACCAGGGTTCAACGTGCAAACCGTTTAAGATTCTCGCGTCAGTATGTGAACTGGGGAATTAATCAGTGGGGCAAGGTGCTTTTTACAGACGAATGACGACCGGTTGGCGCAGCGGGAGTGTAAGCGACTGCTACGCCGAAGGTCGCGGGTTCGATTCCCGCTCAAGTCAAACATTTGTGTGCATGAACATGGGTGTTTGTCTTGGTCTGGGTGTTTCTATGTATAATATGTATGTATTTACAAAAAAAAAGTACATATGTATGTTTATCCATTATCTAGTACCCATAGTACAAGCTTCTGCTTAGTTTGGGACTAGATGGTGTTGTGTGAATGTGGTAAAAATAAAATAAAAAAAAAGTAAAATTTTTCAATGATGATCGGCGTGTTAGGGTATGGAGACCACGCGGCGAGCGGCTGAACGATACATCGAGGATGTCATCAGGCCTCAAGTGATCCCATTTGCACAGCAAGTGGGGCCTGGATTCATCCTGAAGCAAGACCATGGCCAATTACCATGGCCAGCTAACAGTCCGGATTTAATTCCAATCCAGCAATTGTGGGACCAATGGAAACGAAGGGTTAGAGTGAATGAGCAAGGGGTCTGCAATCAACAGCAGCTGATTGACGCTTTAAAACGTGCCTGGGAGGAGATTCCAGATGAAAAAGTGAGGAATTTGATCCAGAGTATGCACACAAGGCTTCTGGAGTGTATTGCTAAGAGAAGAGGACATAATCGTTACTAAAAAGAAGAAACAAAAGTGACAAGAACAGTATTTTGTATTTTTTCGGTGATTTCTTTTGTTCATGTTTTTCATTCAATATGGCCAATTTCATTATGGACTTAAAAAACAATTCCTTATCATTATTTTAAACAATTGTTAGCCTATAAAATTGTAACCAATAACATTATTTTGTAGTTACATAAATTAAACAATTGTCTTTATTGTTTTCATGGTAAAGCAAAAAATCTTAGTGGCCCTTATTTTGTTTTGAGTAGTATATATATTTTTTTTTAATTATTCTTAATTTTTCAAAACAGCTCAGCTGATTTCGAAAAAATTTGAAAGGGACCAACATTGAAGTATGACCTACGAAAAAAAGAACCATTGAAAACGGTTCCTTATTGGTAGAGTAATCCGCGAAATAAATATACAAAAAACCATACAGTCGAATTGATAACCTCCTTCTTCAAGTGGATTATAAATCAAATAACTTTGACTTGCAATATAATTCTTAAACTAATAGTACGATTTAAATGAATGTATGCTTTTTCACCCAGAGCCTTCAACACTTTAGCTGTAATTTGATCCAGACCTGGCGCTTTGTTAGTTTTTAACGATCCAATGGCCGTTACTATCTCCGATTTTAGGATGTCGGGTTCCAGGTTCAATTTAGCCCATATGGATAACCTAGACGTCTGAATGTTTAATACCTAACTAAGAGAATATCGTATGACGAGGTACATTAATTTAAATCGTTCTAGTAGTTTAAGAATTATATTGCAAGTCAAAGTTATTTGATTTATAATCCACTTGAAGTAGGAGGTTATCAATTCGACTGTATGTTTTTTTGTATATTTATTTCGCGGATTACTCTACCAATAAGGAACCGTTTTCAATGGTTCTTTTTTTCATAGGTCATACTTCAATGTTGGTCCCTTTCAAATTTTATCGAAATCAGCTGAGCTGTTTTGGAAAAATTAAGAATAATTAAAAAAATATATATATATATATATATATATATATATATACTACTCAAAACAAAATAAGGGCCACTAAGATTTTTTGCTGTACCATGAAAACATTAAAGACAATTGTTTAACTTATGTAACTACAAAATAATGTTATTGGTTATAATTTTATAGGCTTACAATTGTTTAAAATAATGATCAGGAATTGTTTTTTAAGTCCATAATGAAATTGGCCATATTGAATGAAAAACATGAACAAAAGAAATCACCGAAAAAATACAAAATACTGTTCTTGTCACTTTTGTTTCTTCTTTTTAGTAATGAGTATGTCCTCTTCTCTTAGCAATACACTCCAGAAGCCATGTGTGCATACTCTGGATCAAATTCCTCACTTTTTCCTCTGGAATCTCCTCCCAGGCACGTTTTAAAGCGTCAATCAGCTGCTGTTGATTGTAGACCCCTTGCGCATTCACTCTAACCCTTCGTTTCAATTGGTCCCACAATTGCTGGATTGGAATTAAATCCGGACTGTTAGCTGGCCATGGTAATTGGCCATGGTCTTGCTTCAGGATGAATCCAGGCCCCACTTGCTATGCAACTGGGATCACTTGAGGCCTGATGACATCCTCGATGTATCGTTCAGCCGCTCGCCGCGTGGTCTCCACACCCTAACACGCCGATCATCATTGAAAAATTTTACTTTGCATTCGTCTGTAAAAAGCACCTTGCCCCACTGATTTATCCCCCAGTTCAAATACTGACGCGAGAATCTTAAACGGTTTGCACGTTGAACCCTGGTCAGAGGAATTAGAACAACTCGTCGTCTTGACATTTGCTGGTCTTCGTGCAATCGATTACGTATAGTTTGATCACTGACACGGGTACCCGTTGTCAGCCGTAGGCGGTGTTGTAACTTACGGCCCGTAACTGTACGATCACGACGAGCACTTAGTTGGATGTACCGATCCTCGTGCGCCGTTGTTACACAAACTCTACCTGAACCGGGTCTCCTGATCGCACTGCCGGTCTCTTGGAAGCGATTCCATACATTTTGGACAGCTCTTCAAGAAAATCCCAACTGCAAACCCACGTAACGATGAGAACGGCCTTCTTAAATCATAGTAATGGCTCTGGTTGCCGTAATTGTATCCATGTGCCTTCGTAATGGTGGCATGATTAACGCGAGATGATAAATGAATCAATTAAAATTGAAAAGTAAAACTTTTTTCCTTAAATAACCGAGACAAGTTAAGAAGACAATCGAAGAAAAACTTAAGAATAACATTAGAATTTTTTTTTCTTGGAATGATGACCAATACTTTTCAAATTAGGAACACGAACACCAGCATAAAAGAGATCAAACACCAAAGAGTTCGTAATATCAAAATAATGCTACTTATCAGTAACTTTCAGTTTACTAAAGTGCACCTAAATGTAAATAAACTAGTAGCCCTTATTTTGTTTTGAGTAGTATATATCAACTCGAGTGAACTATTCGAATTTTGTACACGATTAAAATCGGTTATGTGCCATCTTTGGTGAAAAATAATTAGTCACCGACAACTGACCCACTCACTCCACGATCATCATAACAGGTTAGACGAGTAAAAAATATATAAAGACAACCAGTGGATATCGGGCGAGGCATCAAGGGAAGCAACCAGAAAATAATAAGGGACGTATAGGCCGCACCACACAAGTTGGTGAATGTGAAGTTAGCTACAAGTGTAGCTTATTTAACATCCGCTAACTTGTGTGGCGCGGCCTATAACCAAGGTGGCATCAAGGGAAGTAACCAAGGGCCATCAAGGGGCCCAACTAAGGAAGCATCAAGAAGAAAGGAATTGTATCGGTAATACCATCAAGCTTTATTTTTGCCGAGTTATTAAGTACAATATTAAGACCATAATCATAAAATTACAATTTTTTTTTCACGATTCAGTCAAGTCAATCAACAACACTAGACATATTTTTGTTGTAAATTTGACCCAAACAAACAAATAAACTGGTCAAGCTAAATAAAACCGTAAAATATGCGTAAAAAAAATTGAGGTAAAAAGTAGGTTTTCTTACAAATGCACCCTTTTACTTAAAGAGGGAATGTTGTTACATCGTTTGACATTTATGTTTATTATTGTCAATTATATGTAAAGCTTTTGTTGATAGCTTTACCTAATTCAGCAAAAAATTGTTTTATTGAAGGAAGTACGAGTTACGTAAACAAAACATACTCTACATTTCTTGGTATATTTTCAAGAAATATAATATTCACTCTCAGCTTACAGCTACAGCTTATCAGAACTGGGTGTACCTCATCACTTGATTGCACTTCTGCAATCTTTGTATCACTAGAACCAAAGTGTGGTGAGGATTGACGGTACAAAATCGAAATCATTCAGTTTTGAAAAAGGAGTTTGACATGGCTGCGTCCTTTCACCCATCCTATTCAATATAAACGGTGAAAATATAGTGAGGCGCACTTGCGATAGCTGGGAGGGAGGCATCACCGTTGGTGGACGCAAAATCTGTAATTTGCGTTATGCAGACGACACCGCCTTGCTAGCGTCAGATGACGCCGAGATGATCACCTTACTGGATAGGATGGAGGGCATAAGCAGTGAACTAGGTCTCTCTATAAACAGGTCCAAAACGAAGATCATGGTCATAGATCGCATAGGCAAGCTTGAGCCCACTGGGTCACTCAATTTAGAGACGATATAACAGCTTTATATACCTGGGTTCAAGCATTAGTAATAATGGTTTTTGTGAATCTGAGGTGCGAAGAAGGATCGGGATGGCAAAAGGAGCCATGGCACTGCTGTCAAAGATATGTCAAGAATATCTCTCTGAAAACCAAGATCAATCTTGTATGCACTCTGGTATTCTCCATATTCTTGTATAGCGCAGAGACATGGACCTTGAAGAAAGATGACCGTGATCGCACTGATGCTTTCGAGATGTGGGGCCGGAGGAAGATGCTGGACATCCCCTGGACAGCACACCGCACCAACGTATCGATCATACAGGAGCTCGAGATCCAGACGAAGCTTTCCACCATCTACCTGCGCAGAGTTCTAAAGTACTTTAGGCACATTGCGAGGAAAGACAGTGATAACTTGGAAAAGTTAATAATCACTGGCAAAGTGGAAGTAAAAAGACCGAGAGGCAGAAGCCCGATACGTTGGATCGACCAGATCCGCACGACTCTTACCACCACGGTATCGTGTACCGTGTAAGAGTCGTGCGGATCACTCTCCACTCAGCAGCAGATAGGAATAGATGGCAGGAAGTGGTCCGCAATAGACTGTTTCCACGAGGTGGTCACGACCCTCAGCATTGAGGAAACCGACGCGAGAAGAAGGTTATTCAATCTTGAGTAAATAGGTAGGCAGGTATCTTCTGCGTCAGTGTGCTACAACCTCGACAACATATTTGCTTAACATCAGGCAGTACGTAGTACATCGATATGTTAAGAACAAGAATGCCGACTCAATTATGACTGTAATAAGCTTTTTTATCCTGGATAACGCTTGTATTTAATCAGGGTGCACGGCATTGAACCCAAAAAAGTCGAGCAAAAAAGCTCAGTCGATAGTTTTACTTTTACCGAAGCCATTCAGGCCATTTTCAAGTCTCTGTAACTTCGTTCTGGATAAAGCTAGACATCTGAACATTTCATTATCAAGAGAAAATCTTTATAATAATAGTAGATTTTATGACAAGGGAGCAAAATGGTATTTTTACGGCGAGGGCGCTACTTTGAACCACGAGCGAAGCGAAGGATTATAGAATAGAATCCCGAGCGTAGCGAGGGATTCTAACGTAGAATCCTGAGCGCAGCGAGGGGTTCAAAATACATTGCCCGAGGGAAAAATAATTTGCTCTCGAGTCATATACTCTACTTTCTATCCCCTTTCTATGAGAAAATAAATAAGAGACGCTGTTATGTAATTAATGAATATATTTAATAAAATTAGACGCGTGAATATAAGTTAAAACAATTACAAATTTATATTTTCCTCTTTCACAACCCGACGTAGAACTCATTATTTTTGCAAAATTCAATAAAGTATGTACCTACTGATTACGAGAACAGAGTCGTAATTCGCGCGCTGTTTTTTGTTAGCGCGGGTCACGCCCGTGCAGCCAACATGTACCAGCCAGTTATTTATACAATTTACGTTCGATTTCTATGAATGATATACGTTCCAAATTCAAATCACTTTTCCACTCGCTAAAAAATGCTTAACAGAAAAGAGCTATTTTGCTCCAACTAAAAGAGGAACAAAGCGACACTTTTCGAAAAGAAGGGATGAAAAATATATTACACAGTTTCATCCAAATCGAACTAGTACTTTAAAATTATTGATTGTCACACTCACTCAACGGTCTTCATAAAATTCTAAGGTATTTCTAGCAGACATAGGTACAAGCTTGTAATTTTGATGATCATTATCATTAAGCCTAAAAAAATAAAAATAAATCCTTAAACTTATCCTTTAGGAAAAATTCAAACAAATGTACCTTTTTAATTTTGGTCTAGTTTTCATATTTTAGAATCTACACAAATAAGTTTGTGAACCTTTGTAGTACGTGGATGAGGTATTAATTACTCCACCAAGATAACTTTGCGGTTTAGAATTCGGAATTCAGTTTATGTCCCTACTAGATTCAAATATTTTTGGCTATCTAGAAGTACTCGTAGGGTAGGATCTGGGTAGGGATCGGGCAAGCACCGGGAAGGGACCGGCGAGGAGCACGGGTGGAGGTGCATAAGTCGGGGCCCGGGGTTTCACGGGTGGAGGGCATAGGTTGGAGTTCACAGGTGAGGACATGGGTGGGGGTTCACGGGTGAGGACAAGGGTGGGGGTTCACTGGTGAGGGCACGGGGAGGTTCACGGGTGGAGTACATAAGTGGGGATGCAGGTGCGAACTCATAGTACGGGTGGGGGTTCACGGGTGTAGGCACGGGTAGGGGTTCACGGATGGGGGCAAGGGTAGGGGTTCACGGATGAGGCCAAGGGTGGGGTACACGGGTGAGGCCACGGATGGGGTACGGATTGAGGTTCACGGATGGGGGTCACGGTGGGGTGCAGGGTAGAATAACACCCCATGAAGAGAGATGTTTGATAAAGACCATCACTAGCAAAAAGAAGTGAGATTTCAACAAAAACATTTCATGTAAAACGAACAACAACTTGAGCAACAGTTCTTCAGTATATAGTTGTGAGATCAAATATGGCAACTAATGGTACCATCCGAAACGGTCATGACGGCTGGAACACGAGAGTGTACGGTATCGACAAATATATCAGTTTAGGAAGAAGCAGCATTCTCAACGCAATATATGGACTATATACCGAAAAAATATTCGGTATCAATATAGCCAAAGGGTGCATAGGGTTCCCAACAAGAACTTAGGGTCCCAAGCCAACCTCACCTGCAAGTGGTGCACCTGCCGATCAACGGACGAGGCTCTGGCAAAGAAAATATCCCGATAAGCGGCAATAGGCTCGCCACCTATTACGTGGGATCAAAACGCTGGCGAAAAGTGGGCGTTTAATATGCCTCTGCCTACCCCTTCGGGGAAATAGGCGTGAGTCTATGTATGTATGTATGTATCAATATAACCTCTAATGTAGTAGGAAGTCATTTAATTCATGGAATGCTTATATTATATACAGGAAAATATACGGATCCGATATAAACTTAAATTTAGATGGATGTAGGATAATCTGTAATACACATAGAACATATTCAGAAATATACAGTGCATCACATTATTTCCATCATGAACGGACGCCAGAAATCAGCGAGAATTATTTGAAATTGAATATCTTCATTTTGTGTTTAATCAAAATTTCTTGTTAATAATTGAATTCACATGACTAAAGTGTACCTATATTCGCACAAATAACAATTGAAATCTCATTGACAGTGGTGGACGCCACAAGGTTCGACTTTGAAATGACGCAAGAAGTCTTCCGCGATTTATATATATATACTAGCAGGACCTCTTGGTTTTACCCGTTACATTAATTTTTATGTTGACTGCCTCGTTGGTCTAGCGGTCGTGTATACGAGTGCTGATCGTGAGGTCTGGGGTTCGATTCTCGGCTCAGGCTAGAACAAATGTTGCTAAGGATTTGTGTTAAAAATTTCTTAGTGATATTAGGATGGGTGTAATCTTACACCTCTGCCTACCCCTTCGGGGATATAGGCGTGATACAAATCTATAGGCTAGATAGTTTTTCAGTAAAGTGTACCAAATAAGGTTCATGTTGTGGGATAGTGAATATGTATAGAAGAAAATAAAACAACATTAAAGTTATGTGATATTGTAGAGATGCTTGACGACGTTTCTGGTCTCCAATTTTTTCAGCCCGTGGCTTCAATCCAACCGCAAAAAAATATGATTAAATAAAAATATTAATGCAATCTTCGCATAAAAACTTACAAACTGCTGGTCCGATAATTAGCAGACACCATAGGAAAACCATTGTTAGATCTTATAATAAGTTGTAGTAGTAGGTGTAGTCCTGAGCGCAGCGAGGGGTTCAAAATACATTGCCCGAGGGAAAAATAATTTGCTCTCGAGTCATATACTCTACTTTCTATCCCCTTTTTATGAGAAAATAAATAAGAGACGCTGTTATGTAATTAATGAATATATTTAATAAAATTAGACGCGTGAATATAAGTTAAAACAATTACAAATTTATATTTTCCTCTTTTACAACCCGACGTAGAACTCATTATTTTTGCAAAATTCAATAAAGTATGTACCTACTGATTACGAGAACAGAGTCGTAATTCGCGCGCTGTTTTTTGTTAGCGCGGGTCACGCCCGTGCAGCCAACATGTACCAGCCAGTTATTTATACAATTTACGTTCGATTTCTATGAATGATATACGTTCCAAATTCAAATCACTTTTCCACTCGCTAAAAAATGCTTAACAGAAAAGAGCTATTTTGCTCCAACTAAAAGAGGAACAAAGCGACACTTTTCGAAAAGAAGGGATGAAAAATATATTACACAGTTTCATCCAAATCGAACTAGTACTTTAAAATTATTGATTGTCACACTCACTCAACGGTCTTCATAAAATTCTAAGGTATTTCTAGCAGACATAGGTACAAGCTTGTAATTTTGATGATCATTATCATTAAGCCTAAAAAAATAAAAATAAATCCTTAAACTTATCCTTTAGGAAAAATTCAAACAAATGTACCTTTTTAATTTTGGTCTAGTTTTCATATTTTAGAATCTACACAAATAAGTTTGTGAACCTTTGTAGTACGTGGATGAGGTATTAATTACTCCACCAAGATAACTTTGCGGTTTAGAATTCGGAATTCAGTTTATGTCCCTACTAGATTCAAATATTTTTGGCTATCTAGAAGTACTCGTAGGGTAGGATCTGGGTAGGGATCGGGCAAGCACCGGGAAGGGACCGGCGAGGAGCACGGGTGGAGGTGCATAAGTCGGGGCCCGGGGTTTCACGGGTGGAGGGCATAGGTTGGAGTTCACAGGTGAGGACATGGGTGGGGGTTCACGGGTGAGGACAAGGGTGGGGGTTCACTGGTGAGGGCACGGGGAGGTTCACGGGTGGAGTACATAAGTGGGGATGCAGGTGCGAACTCATAGTACGGGTGGGGGTTCACGGGTGTAGGCACGGGTAGGGGTTCACGGATGGGGGCAAGGGTAGGGGTTCACGGATGAGGCCAAGGGTGGGGTACACGGGTGAGGCCACGGATGGGGTACGGATTGAGGTTCACGGATGGGGGTCACGGTGGGGTGCAGGGTAGAATAACACCCCATGAAGAGAGATGTTTGATAAAGACCATCACTAGCAAAAAGAAGTGAGATTTCAACAAAAACATTTCATGTAAAACGAACAACAACTTGAGCAACAGTTCTTCAGTATATAGTTGTGAGATCAAATATGGCAACTAATGGTACCATTCGAAACGGTCATGACGGCTGGAATACGAGAGTGTACGGTATCGACAAATATATCAGTTTAGGAAGAAGCAGCATTCTCAACGCAATATATGGACTATATACCGAAAAACTATTCGGTATCAATATAGCCAAAGGGTGCATAGGGTTCCCAACAAGAACTTAGGGTCCCAAGCCAACCTCACCTGCAAGTGGTGCACCTGCCGATCAACGGACGAGGCTCTGGCAAAGAAAATATCCCGATAAGCGGCAATAGGCTCGCCACCTATTACGTGGGATCAAAACGCTGGCGAAAAGTGGGCGTTTAATATGCCTCTGCCTACCCCTTCGGGGAAATAGGCGTGAGTCTATGTATGTATGTATGTATCAATATAACCTCTAATGTAGTAGGAAGTCATTTAATTCATGGAATGCTTATATTATATACAGGAAAATATACGGATCCGATATAAACTTAAATTTAGATGGATGTAGGATAATCTGTAATACACATAGAACATATTCAGAAATATACAGTGCGTCACATTATTTCCATCATGAACGGACGCCAGAAATCAGCGAGAATTATTTGAAATTGAATATCTTCATTTTGTGTTTAATCAAAATTTCTTGTTAATAATTGAATTCACATGACTAAAGTGTACCTATATTCGCACAAATAACAATTGAAATCTCATTGACAGTGGTGGACGCCACAAGGTTCGACTTTGAAATGACGCAAGAAGTCTTCCGCGATTTATATATATATACTAGCAGGACCTCTTGGTTTTACCCGTTACATTAATTTTTATGTTGACTGCCTCGTTGGTCTAGCGGTCGTGTATACGAGTGCTGATCGTGAGGTCTGGGGTTCGATTCTCGGCTCAGGCTAGAACAAATGTTGCTAAGGATTTGTGTTAAAAATTTCTTAGTGATATTAGGATGGGTGTAATCTTACACCTCTGCCTACCCCTTCGGGGATATAGGCGTGATACAAATCTATAGGCTAGATAGTTTTTCAGTAAAGTGTACCAAATAAGGTTCATGTTGTGGGATAGTGAATATGTATAGAAGAAAATAAAACAACATTAAAGTTATGTGATATTGTAGAGATGCTTGACGACGTTTCTGGTCTCCAATTTTTTCAGCCCGTGGCTTCAATCCAACCGCAAAAAAATATGATTAAATAAAAATATTAATGCAATCTTCGCATAAAAACTTACAAACTGCTGGTCCGATAATTAGCAGACACCATAGGAAAACCATTGTTAGATCTTATAATAAGTTGTAGTAGTAGGTGTAGTGAATTAAAGAAGTTATACTTACCATGTAAGTTCATTCACTGTACATTATCAATTCAATATTTTGGATACCATACACCTACTATAATATGTATTTTGATTCACTGTTGGTACAAGTAAAACAATATTATTAAATTTTTTATGACATGAAATTATGTGGTTTGGGGAAAAATAATTTCAAACGTAAGCCACACCACTTGTCCGTGTGGTGACGGATTAAGAATACGGAATGTCACCACCCCATATCACCCCATGTGTGTCGTAAGAGCCGACAGAGGGAGCATATTATGCAGAGAACAACACTGTAAGAGAAGGAATACTTGATACAAACCCTATACCAACCCGTTTGGCCAGCGTGGTATAGTAGGCCAATTCCTCCTTTCAAAGGAGAGGCCTAGTCCAGCAGTGGACTGTTAAAGGCTGATTATGTAAGCAACACCAAATAGAGATACAAAGCTTAGAAACTATGGCGAACTGTCAATGTTTGTTTAGCACAGTACTGTCAAAAAACTGTGCTGACCTTGAAAACCGGCACGCGACATGAAACAGAAAATCATATCATTCTTTCTTCTTTCTTTACATGACGTATGCATAAGCTGTTCTCTTTCTTGTATAAATGAGATGGAAGCTATCTAGTTATCTATAGGTTTCTCTGTCTACGCCGTTGACGGACAAACGTCAGTTCCGTTGTCATTGGGTAGATGGCGCCGTGTTATGTAGCTGGTCGCTACTTTTCTCGTCACGACTTTGCCAAAGATTATTCAGCACCTAAATAATTCGTTGTTCGAGGAAGAACATTGGATCTTTGGCGTTCCTCCGACTATGAGGTGAAGCCACGCACTAAACTAAATGATCAGGTAGGTATGCCTTGTAGCATTAGACCGTGGCAAAACTATAGATGACACTGTTAAATAACAATTGTGACTTTGTCATTGTATCTTCTTATAGCGGGATTCTGAATTGTAGTCACTAGAAATCTTCATAGTTCGGTCAGTGGCCATTAGATGTTGCCAGTGTTTGCGCCTTGGTCGTTGTACTATTGGTGATAACAGTTACCAAAGTCAACATTTATGAACATCAATTAATACAATTCATTAATCGTTGTATGTTGCTATTCTCTTATTTGCCCTTCAGTTGGCCTATAAAAATATTGATACGATTAATAATATCACAATAACGTTTTGTATTTTTGGCATAGCAACACAGTGAATTTAATGAAAAGTGTTGCATAGTTGCCTCATGATTGTTCATCGTTATGATTACATAAGTATACGTAATTGATCTAGCAATTCAGTACAGTTTACTTCCTATTGACACTAGAACTTAAAACTGTCGCTAACTACAGAAATTAACTTTAAGTTTAACATTAACCATTCAAATATTGACCTAGTGAGGAAATTTTTCACAAGTAACAGACAAGTAACTCACAATGTAAAGAAAATTTCAAATGTCGTCCGCGTTCAACTTAGACTTCAAATCAAACAGCTTTACGTCTCTGCATTATTTCAGATTATTTTACACATATCGTTTATTCTGTAATAGGTATGCGTATTTAACAAAATATGAAATGAAAGTGGAAATGGGAAACAAACATACGACGCGAGATCAATGGTACACTTAATTAAGACTCCAATCATCCATTTTCAACCCATGTTCGTATATAAATATATGTACATAGATATGAGACTCCTATTATTTACCTTTGGTTATGTGCATAATTTCTGTACATATTATATTTTACGCCGGAAACCAACTATCGATCGTATTGAAACTGAATATGATAGGAAATGCACAAATTCTTCGAACGAAATATGAACGAATATAAGTACCAGGAAATATAACTAGTGGCCAAAATTAATCCAAATCTGTTATTCTATGAATTTGCTTATAAAAACCAAAAATGAATGTATTACCGTCATTAATATTGCTACAGTACTTTCGTTATATATTAGTATATATAACGAAAGTACTGTGTAAATGTAATGCCTAGTGGCATTGCATTTTATCTACGTTAAAAACATATCCTAACCATGAAATAATTAAATAATAATATCAGTCCAGAATATAAACTCTTTCACTACCAGGCAGCGGCCTTTTCTCACTATGAGAATGGAAAGACCATAGGTTGGCACACTACACGTCATGTCCTTCGAGTCCTTCCATGTCTCGTTACTTAGAACTCTTACGTTATTTAGAACTCTCAGACGTGCAGGTTTCGTGCAGGTTTCGTCACGATGTTTTGCTCAGACGTTTAACAATAAGTTACTAATTGTACGCATTTCCTTCACGACAGCCTCCGTGGTCTAGTGGATAGCGTATGCGACTGCTGATCGGAGGTCCCGGGTTTGATTCCCGGGTCGGGCAAAAGTGTTACAGCACGGAATCTGGTGATGTGCCCGGTAACGGCAATAGGCTCGCCCCCTATTACGTGGGACCTAAAAATTCATGGCGAAATGTGGATGTAGTATGACACCTCTGCCTACCCCTTCGGGGATACAGGCGTGAGTCTATAAAAGAAAATTATACGCACTTCCAAACGTTAGTAGTGCGCGCCGTGGGTTTTAACCAGAGACGCTCTGTGTAGCAGTATGATAGTCTTTCCACTAGACTATCGCTCCGTCTAATACTCTTTTCAAAAGTATAGGTAGGTAAAACGGCGGCTTTATGCATTCTTTCTTTAGTTCTCGTATTATATTGTAGTATGTATGTATTTATTGCATATATATTGTATATATACAACGTGTAAATGAAATGACGCACATCCTCAGACACCCCAATTAGAATAACTTGTTACAATCATAATGCATGCATTGAATTTTGTTTTTTATTTGCGTAAATATTGTTTTTTGAAGAAAGTATAAACTCGATTAAAAGTAAAAAGCGTGGTCACTATAAATTTGCGCACGCACACAAACACACGAAACGGTTGCTATGGTAAACAGAAGACAGCGATCTGATAGGAACGAAATACGATACGATATAAACAAAATGTTTCAAATTTAGTCTTTATACAACACTCATCATCAATAATAAAATAATCAAATAACTTACAGGATAAAATCACATTATTTTAGTCCACTTAACACTTCACTGTTCACGCATCACATTTTTTCACTGTTTCAAAAGCAGCTAATATGTATCAACTTAACTCCTAGGCACTTGTTGTCTCCTCACAATAAACTAGTGATTTAACATTTTCCCACAGTGAAAAAGTCCGGGGGCGACAAGTTAACATCAAGATGATGCAGAACGTTCCACACCAGCACCGTCATGTTGATAATTACAATTTTATTCACACAATTAAAATATATTTTCGCAACTCTCGCTGACAGATTCCCGATGGATGACTAGATACTTGTCATAACTTGTCAAAGCGCATCGCCAGCGTTTGTCATTGGCCAGCGCGGGCGACACATTACCTCTCGCTCTTGCCTGTTGATTATTACGTAAGCGAAAGACAGATGATAGATATTTTCGTGGTAAATTGTGTGTATTGTCTTTTGCCGCTATTGTGTTGTACTAATGTGTGCGTTCATGTGACCGAACGTCGAACCATTAAACAAATGCATTTTAAAAGAAGGCGTTCTGCTTTGACTTAAGGTTTATTTTCGTATATTTCAACTTTTGAAATAAATGAGTGACTATAATTTACGTTATTTTTATTATTTTAGAACAAAAAATAAACAATATTAAAAATGACAGTAATGGATTCAGTAGCCGATTCTGAACAAACTAATTTCAGAAAGTGCATTTAAAGGAGAAGTTGCAACTTCCATATAAAATTACCCCACGTACGACAGCTAAGAAAAATATCTCAAATAATAGATAAAATTGAGTATTAATAAATTGCATACCTCTGATTGTCATCCTTACTGGCAATCATACTTAGAAATTGCTACAAATATTGTTTCAGGCGCAGTAATAAGTACTTATCTTAAAAATATTTTACTTTCAATCATGCAATACCTACTACTCTAACGACCATAAAAAGTAGAATAAAGTTTAAACAAATGAACATATTTTTTTATAGACTCTAGCCTGTATCCCCGAACACATTTTCTAAAAGTACCGGAGAGTAGCGATCGATAGAGTCCGCTAGGGGGCGCATTTAGAAAATGTATGGAAATTGTTCCCGACGACTAGGCTATCGTCCACCGTGACGATCGAGTGCAATCTCGTGCTAGACCCTCTGATATCATAATTAATTCCTCATATGTATCGGAAAATCATATTAACTTCTTCGCTAATTGCTTCCAACCTCGCAAAGGGAACTCTGCTGGTTTAGATTATGTTCTTCGACATAATCTGCTAACAAGTTTGGTTTAAGCATATTTAGTCTTATTGTTTGAAAAAACTCTTCAGTATATGTGCTAAATTACTAACCTAGTATAATAACTATTATCAAACGTGAGTTATTACAGTGTTTAATTGCTTTTTAATCCTATTCTAAAACTAAAATCAGAAGTTAGTATATTACAGGTTTTCTACTCCTGAATTAATATTTAGAGCAATTTTTTTATGTGCTAACCAGTAAAGATGATTACCGGAAGTATATAATTCTTTTATACTGATTTTTAGCGATTTTTTGAGATACTTATCTTTGCAGTCGGAAGTGGGGCATTTTTGCTACTTCTTCTTTGTTACATGTTGTATAGTATTTATATGTATAGTGTATATATGTATACCTAGTTATTTAAGTATTATTATTTTGTTTCTCTTTCACGGGTATTATTCTAATTTGTTAGAACATTACCCGGCCCTTCGGCAGGCGTACACGGAGATATAGGTCCAACGCGCAGAGGCCCTTTGATAGTTTTAATCTATTTAGAATGTGATGGGACACCTACTGAGGCGCCTCCATTACTGCACTATTAAATACAGTCACGGGTTAGCCGCAGCAGGTGAGGGACTATTGCTACTTTTATGGAAACTAATTACTCTGGGCAATTGGGATGGGTGTTAAATGGATTAGTTTAGATGAAAACTACAGAATAATGCTAGCGTCTGCCCTAAGTACTCTTGTAGTACGTAAAAAAGGGGCAGACGGTGATTCGCCAAGTCACTAGATGGGCCCTCTCTAAATAGCCGCCAAGGCAAACAAACTCTACCATAAACGCAACAAGAGGGCAACCCCGGTGTGAGCGGCTAGGGGTGTTGAGCGGTGCGGCACCGGTTTCGCCATCGCGGGTCTCGTGACCCGGAGCGGGTTTCCTCGTAATTACGCCCTTGACAATGACACTTCCACCCCGGGACCGCAGTGTCGCCACACACATTCAGCTCGCCACAAAGCTGCCCTGCGATTTAAGTATTATTATTATTACTACTACGTTTCTCAGCACCGCTCAAAGGTAGACTGGCAGAAAATGCCCAAGGCATTAAGTCAACCTGTAAATAAATAAATAAATAAATTATAAATTATGTCCGTAACGAAGACATTTGACAATCAGATTTACTTATGGTCGCGTGAATCGTAAAAGAAAATATGAGTATATATGAACTTTATGGTTCACGCGAAACAAATGGGCCGTAAGACTGGAAAAATATTGTTAGCATTGACCTTACACCTAGTGGTGGAAAATGTACAATATAATACCTTTATATTTGTTTTTTTTTATGACTTTAATACTTTGTATGGAATTGAAGTGTTTAATATTATAAAATCAAATGGTTAGCAAACTTTAGTATACATTAAGAAAAGTCTACAGGAGTTGCTTCTTAATTTTTATTAAAGTTTTATCCTTATAGTAGATACTTATACTATAAACCTTGCTGATTTCAGCATGAATGGCCCTTCATGCTGAAATCAGCAAATTAAATACGGAATATCGATGTAAACTAACAGTATCTATACTGGTGCGTTACGTTCCATCAGTAATAGTACCGGAGGTTTATTTCCTATTTCCTTACCTTTCACCCTCAGCCCACTCTCCTCTTATTACTTTTCTCATCTCAAAAGCCGTCAACGCACTTGTGACTTTTCTGGTGTTGCGGGTGACTATGTGCGGCGATAAACGCTTACCATCTAACGATCCGCCTATTCGTTTGCCGCCTTTTACATACAACAAATATATTTAGAGATACGTTCAGAGTTCATCAATCCTATTTTAAGAGATACTTGAAAGTATTTAAATCCTTATATCTAAATTCTTTAATCATAAAGAAGGTTTCAAAAACAGGAAATCCAGTTCACTATCGGCTTTGGAGGTTGGAAATGAGACGAGCGAAGCAAATATTTGCTAACCATACTTATACTTGCTCAATGCTAGCTTAAGACAGTCTTATCTTGAATAAAATTTCAACGAACTCATCTGTTTAGCCGACCTCAGCCTTTTTTTTTTTGGTGTCGGGTTGGAAAATCCTCATGGAGTACCTCCGCCCTGGGGGTGAAGGACGAAGGGGACTGTCAGACTCTTACTGGCTAAAAACCAACCCGTGCTCCTCATGTACCCATGTGTCGGAGAGTAGGGTTTCACCGAAGCATTCCTCGCTACCCCCCGACGGGTATTGGCCCGCCAGCTGGTCAGGCGGGCCCCAAACAAAACCCCCTTGGCGGCGGATGAAGGTGTTGGGCCCGCCGCCAAAACACCCAGCGGCCGCAGAGGATAGGGAGGATGGCAACGCAACACCGCATCTCCTCTTCCTCTGCGGCCCCACCGCGACGCAACGATGGTGCGCCCCCATTTGGTCGAGGGAGATAGGGCGCGCGGCAACGCAACACCGACACGCCTCTCCTCCCGCAACCGCACCCGACTGCGAGGGACAGAAGAACTGTCCCCCGCATCCGCACCGTTGGACGCATCCTGCGCAGGCCTCCGTCAAGCCCTCGCGGAGTGTCCACTCCTGGGATCTCGCTTAGCTTCACCATGGGTGACCTAACCACGGTTACTGAGCCCCCCCACCACGACAAGGTGGAGATCCAACGGGAGGGAGCCGACCTCAGTCTAAAAAGGGGTTACATTTCTCGACTTTATTTGTTTTCTATGTATTGCTGAGTGGATTAGATACGTAAAATTGACAAGATTTTTAACTACTTCATCAGTTTAATTTTAGTGTCTTTTAAGATTTTGTTCCAAGCAAATTAAAATCACAAAGCTGCAATAAACGTCTGCAGTGAACTACATAGAATAACTTCACCACAAAAGATGACACTACTAGTTCACAGACGAACAATTATGTTCTTGGCCCCGAAAGTAATTTGATCGCATTCGATTTAATCGCATGACGTTGCAAGTCTACCGCATCTTCGATTTCATGTTTCAACTGTGGGTACCTAATATTCTGGGAAAACTGTGGAAGCATGTTATTTTACTTACTATATTACTTTTGAAAAACGTGTATGACAGTAATAAGTAGTTAGTGTCTTCGTTATAATTTCCAGAAACTGGTGTAACATTTAATTGGTTAATATCCATATATGAATAATTATATTTCTGAATATTTTTTACATTGAAATTAAACTACAGTTTACGGATTTTATCGCGTTATATTAGTTTCACTTGTTATTACATTTAAACCGAATGATCTAGAAACTACATTTTTATTACTAGCCAATCCTGTAAAGAATTCGAAACGTTGGCTAGTAATAAAAATGTAGTTTCTAGATCATTCGGTTTAAATGTAATAACAAGTGAAACGAATATAACGCGATAAAATCCGTAAACTGTAGTTTAATTTCAATGTGTAACATTCGCGTAAACCCAAGAAAATATTTTTTACATCTTGCGAAAAGTTTACTTGACTAATTACTCTCATAATTAATTATATCATAAGGTTATAACTTGTTCATTTACGTGCATGAAAGCTTTCTTTAAGTCAAAACTTTTTCAGAAGATCATCGCCTGCACTCACGCTCTTTAGCATTATTTGTATAAAATGTCCTACTGCAACAGACACTTCTCAGCACCAGAACGGGTTCATCTAGGCTCTACACATAGGGGTATTTGGCATTCCTAGCCGGGCGAAATTATTAGTGCGGTTTTTTCTGCTGTAAAGTAGGTAGGACTTACTAATATTTACAGACGACGATTGGGAAGGCCTTTATCCAACAGTGAGAGTCATAGGCTGACATGATGATAAAATAAAGGAGTATTTTTTTATTTAATTTTTATTTTATTTATTTATTACAACTGCCCACTACACTAACAGTTGCCCAATGCGTGTAGTGAGCCATTATAGTACAAAAAATACATAGTAGGTACATAGTTACTTATTAATACTAAGTCCAATTACTTATTTTAAATCGACGGTTCCTACGTACATAAGGTCACGTCAAAAAACGAGGTTTACAGGAGAGCGTAATTTGTGTTCAACACGCCCTAGAAATAGTTCTATGACCAATAATAAATATTTTCTTTGTACAATATTTTAACAGTTTTAAGAGATTTATAATGCTATTTACACAAATTTAATTCTTTTACGTTTTCTTGAAAAAACTGATAGATGACCGTTTCTACGCCAATAATAAAATAAAAGTATGTCAGTCATGTCTATTATACCTTTTTATACGCTGTCCGTGTGGTGACGGATTAAGAATACGGAATGTCATCACCCCATATCATCCCATGGGTGTCGTAAGAGCCGACAGAGGAAGCATATTATGCAGAGAACAGCACTGTAAGAGAAGGAAACTTGATACAAATCCTATACCAACCCCCTATACAAGACCGCATTCGCACCGAGTGGCACGCATTTTAAAACACCGTACAAAAAGATATGTAACAGATGTCCGTTTCTACGACACTTATTCGTTTTATTTATAATACTTGTTCTTTTATACGACTTGTAAAACAAGGTTAATAAATAAAGTTTAAAAAAAATCGTATGTCAATATGTGCGCATAGATATTCTAAAGCCAATGATGCAATAAAAAAAATATGCCATTTTCGACATGTCTTTATATACGTAGGGACCGTCGAAATGTTGTCATTATTTGACAAAAAGTGTATAGTTTTTTTTATAAATGTATTTAACTGTGTAAAGAATATATCTACATCCGGATACTGAGCAATCTTAGCGTTAAGCAGTGCAACTGCATGACACGTGGGTGCGTATAGCGCCGTATTAGTTCGCACTTGTGGTGCGTCAAGCAAGCGGCGCGAGCGTAACCGGGTGTAGTGGTTCGGCGCCGATAACGAACATCGCGACAGTGTGGTCGCATCGTCGATTTTATTATTAAAAAGCAAGTAATAGTGCAACATAAGGGCACACTTACGTCGTAATGCCAGCGTGTCAAGACACACCATGCCTGACACGAACAGAGACGGATATAAATAAGGATAATAGTCATAAAGCTTTTTGTAGAGAAATCTACAGAATTTCCGCTGTACACGCTCAATCATCATACGACACATGTCTTCGTGTGGATCCCAGATTACGGAGTTGTATTCTAAAATACTTCTAACAAATGAAAAGTACAACGCAATTATAGCACCCCTACTCCGAAACGGTATTGATTGTCGAATCACAAAACCAAGTGATTTGAAGCTCTTTTTGCATATTGTTGTGATATGTGCATTAAAAGTTAGGCTCGTGTCCAAAGTCAAGCCCAAATTACGTATTTGAGTGACACGTGGCATCGGGACACTACTTATTCCATAAGGATGGATATATGGAGAGCGTGAACGAGTAAATGTAATTGCTTTGCATTTAGATGCATTAAACTCTAAGTGATTTCGGGCTCCCCAAGCTACAACACTATTAATGTTCCACTGAAGTGCCTCACAGTCGTCTGGACAATCTATCCCTAAGAACAGCTTCAAATCATCAGCAAACAAGAGACAGTGTGCCGCACTAACGACATTCGGCAGGTCATTGATCACAATCAAAAAGAAAGTTGGACCCAAGACGCTACCTTGATTTACACCAGAGCGAGTGTCATATGGGCTAGATTGGTAATTTCCTAACTGTACATATTGCGTACGATTGACAAAATAACTATCAAACAGATTCAATAGCTTAGGCGTGAATCCTACAGCTGCTAATTTCTGCAAAAGCACTTTAGGGTGGACGCGGTCAAATGCTTTTTTGAAATCAAAATAAGCCGCGTCCACTTGTCTTCTGTGATCCATTTCCATCACACAATAATCGACGAAGTTAATTAAGTTAGTGGTAGTGGATTTACCAGCTCTTAACCCATGCTGACACTCACTCAGTTGTTGTTTAATCTGTCTGGTGATGTGTTTGTTTAAAATTGATTCAAACAACTTGCCGAATGCCGAGAGCACGGCAATGGGTCTATAGTTTGTTATCTGAGTTTTGGAGCCATCCTTAGGGACAGGTGTGACCCTAGACACCTTCCATAAGGAAGGAGAGCTAGCCGTACTTAACGCCAAGTTAAAAATGTGCAATAGTGGTACCTCAAAAACATTAATGCAATCTTTTATTATAAAGGCAGGTACACCATCCGGGCCAATTGATGTTTGAGCCTTTAAGCGTTTTACTGCCTGGGACAAATCAGACTTCGTAATACTCTCGATATGAATGCGAAAAGAATACAAGCTACTGTCAATTTGTTCAATGGTTGTATGGTGTCGGCTGCTCTGTCAAAAACGAAGATTTAAAATATGATGCAAAGGCGTTCACAGCATCCAGTCCGGACACTGTACGGCCATCGTACTCAAAATCAAAACCGGATTGCTGCGAAGAACGCTGCGCCTTCACAAAATTCCAAAAAGACTTGGGATCTTTCTTTATACCCGCCTCTGCTCGATCTACGAAGTTGGCATAGGCCAACTTTATGAGTTCCTTCGTACGTTGCCTATAAAATTTGTAAATTTCTTTATTGAAATCTAATTTAAATTGTTTGTACCTTTTTAAATGGAAGTACTTGTTCTTAATAGTGACGATTATTTCTGGCGTATACCACTTAGGATACACATACTTATTATGTACACTAAATTCCCGTTTTATAGGGACGTTTGCATTAATACGTATGTCAAGTTGCGAATAAAAATAATCTAAAGCGTCATTAGAACTTGTACACGCTAGCACATCCGACCACGATGTCGATGCCAAGTTGTCATATAAGGCATAATAGTGTGAGGGAGACTTGATATAAGATGTATATAAGCCCATGTATTCTCATAATAAACGCAGTATTTAATCATCATTCGGTGTATCATTTACTCGAACCTAATACCATCCGTACATGGCGACCCTGCCATCGCATTAGGTGTTAGGCGTGAGTCGCGTTTGTTTACATTCCTTTGACCAAATCGGGCCGCTTAGCATCACAATGCAGTACTCAAAGTATATTCTACATTTGAAGCTGGTAGCGATTATAACATTTTGCGCTAAACTATATATTTTGAAAAATGGGCACCACTAACACCAAGGAGGAAGTTATAGTACCCCAGAACGCAGCAGGAGGTAATAACAACGCAGACATACGACAATTGGCTGTGCACGCCAGTTCGACGAATATCATTTTATTGGTATTGTTGCTGATTGCATCATTGGCATTTTTGTACGGCATTTTCGCACTATATCGAAAATGTCTTCGCAAGTGGATGGCTAACGAGATAAGACGAGACAGATGGCGAGTCTCGTTATGGAGAAGAAGGATTGACAACGAAAGAGATCTGAGGGAGATGTCAGACATGAGGAACTACAAAAAAGGAACTGGAGACATCGCTTGAGCCGAGCGTTTCGCGGAACCGTTTCTAAACAAAAGACCAGTGCGCGTAAAATTATCATAAGTGAAATTTTGTGCGTTGCGTATCTAATAGTGCGCGAAAATTTCGTGTGTTACGTAGTGTGCGGAAATATGCGTTATGTGTCGTCTGGCTTGGGTATGCGTAATGGACTGTAAGACATAGTTAAGGCTAATTAATCATAAATATAATAATGATAGTTCGTATAAGTATGTAGTAAATGATCTATGCAATAATGTTTATCTTGATAATTATGATTTAAACAGGATATCTTAATGGCAGAAAGGTTAATAGGCTTACAGGATAGTCTATTGGAAATAAGGAAATACTTGATTAAGATTGGTCCAGACAGGCGAAAGGGTAACATTATTGCTGTCAAATTAGCAGAAGCGGAAAAAATATTATGTGAGTATAATTTATTTTTGGAATATTTTATTTCAGATCAAAAATCCTTCAGTAAATCTGAATGTTCAGTTATTCAAGAGCTTTGTGCACAGTTCGATAAATCATATAAACAAGTTTTAGATTTATGCTCAAAAACACCTTGTAAGTCAGAAAATATGGCGAATACTACTAAATTTGATTTGAAGGTTGCTTTAAATTTATTGCCAGTTTGTAAAGGTGACGAAACAAGCATACGACAATTTATTGAAAGTGTAGAGTATTATAAATCCGAGTTAGACGAAGGTTCGCAGGGAAAGCTGTTAAATTTTGTGCTAAAGAGTAGACTTTCACAGGCCGCAAAATTAAAATTATTTTCTTCTTATACTACTATTGACGATTTTATAGTGGATATGAGAACACAATTACTGCCTAAAAAATGTGCTACGGCAATTCAAAGTAAGCTTCAGAATTTTAGGCAAAATAATTTATCTATCGATGAGTTCGGTAAGCAGATAACAGAAATGTTTGTCGAGTTAACAATTTCGCAATCGGATGGCAATGATGCGAGTTTCAAGGTATTAAAACCCCTTAACGAAAAACAGGCCATTAAGTGTTTTTCAAATGGTTTAAGAAACCGTCGTTTGGGTACAATCATTGCTGATCATAGAAATTAATTTAGCGGGTCTTAATCGCGTTAACTTAAATTATTTAAGGTATAAATACCTATTTGTTACCGACGTTTCGCTCGTCTTGCACCGAGCGTGGTCGCGGAGAGACTGATGAGAGCTCAGCGACGTCTTGTGGAAGTGCGGGTTTCAGCACCTACCCTCACTTGGTCTTTATTTAAGTTCGCAATGTCGGTACTCCGACACACTACACTAATGACAGTCTACACACTGTTGAGATTTATCACTGCGGCGGTGTTTACACTTGCTGATGACTGGATTCCAAGTGGCCGATAATCTATATCCATCCTCCCGGTTGAAATTGTTATATTTCTTGATTTCTACCGCTTCACGTACTATCCTGGAGTAATAGTGACGATCGGTGGATAAGACTTGTGGTTGATGCAGTTCTATCCAGTGGTTTGGTCCAGACTCCAACAAATGCTCAGCTATCGCCGACTTGTTAATATGTCGGTTTTTTACAGCTGCGATATGTTCCTTTACCCAATCATTGCTGCCCAAAAATGTACTTCGCTGAAAGACGCCATACAGTCGGCTATCGATGAAGATGTCACAGCACCATCAACTTCCAATGACATTCTAACCATGAATTTCAGAGGCAAGTCGTTCTACAATCGCCCGCAGCGCGGAAGGCGCTCCTCGTTCGCAGGCAGAGGGCGTGGACGAGTTGGCTATCAGCCGGCTCACCAGAACCGTCAACAGGCTCAGGTGTAGAGAGGACCACAGACTTATGGGCGCAGGTCTACTCATACATATCATTCTACTAGAGGTAGGTCCAACTTTTATTCACCAAAGTACCAGCGTTCCCCTCGTGCGCATATACATACTTTGACCAACTCTGAACCGCATTCGCAGCCTAGTTCAAATTCTAGTAATACTGTTCAGAGCCAACAAGATGAAAACCAGTTTTTTCGGGACTGAAAATGTAATATTTTCATGCAATAGTGTAGGCTACGTTAATATTAAATCGCGTAATCATTACTCATATAATTTGTTAGTTGACACCGGCGCATCCATTTCAGTTGTTAAGTATAAACATATTCTGGAACAGAATATTCATATCCATATTGAGAGTAGCTATGTAAATGGAATCGGTGGTAAAGTGCAGTCAATTGGATATGTTTATATAAACTTTGTTATTGGAAGTCACGTTATAAATCATAAGTTCTTTGTTTTTAAATCGTTGCCATGTAAAGGTAGTGGCATCCTAGGACAAGACTTTTTAAGCAAGTATAAATCAGTGTTGAATTTCGGTTATCAGACTTTGTTATTATGGAATAACAATCTTAAGATATCTTTACCTTTAATTATGACGAACAATAACATAACAATACCGGCGAGGTCAGAGTCCATTCACTTTATTCAGGTATCTAAGACTGATTAATGTTTAGTTAATACGACAGAACTGCAAGAGGGAATCTTTATTGCTAGTAGTTTAGTTAAGCCAAAAAATGGGAAAATACCCATTCGTGTATTAAATACAACCGAGTCAGATTTAGTTTTAAATTCTATTCATCCCACTCTTTTTAAAGCGTCTGATTATGATATATGTACGTTTCATGAAACTAATAATAACGCTGATCGTGTCAAGAAAGTATTTTCCTTGTTATCTCTAAGTCATTTAAATAAGGAAGAACAATTGTCAATCGAAAGTATATGCGCGAAATACGCCGATGTATTTTTTCTGCCAGGTGATAAGTTAGGCACAACAAAATTATATGAACATACGATTACTTTGAAACCGAATGTAGCGCCAGTGTACGTAAAGCCATATAGATTGCCACATGCTCAGAAAGCTGAATTAAAGAAGCAGGTGGAAAACTTATTGGAACAAGGAATAATTGAACCCTGTTCCAGTGAGTGGTCTAGCCCGGTGCTATTAGTACCGAAAAAATCTGATGCTAACGGAGAAAAAAGGTGGCGGTTAGTTATAGACTACCGTAAACTTAACACTTGTATACAGGACGATAAATTCCCTTTGCCGAATATTTCTGACATACTAGATTCACTAAGTGGATGTATTTACTACACGCATTTAGACTTAAATCAAGGGTTTTTCAATGTAGGCCTTTAGAAAGATTGTAGAAAATACACATCATTTTGTGCAGATGGGCAATATCAAATGACTAGAATGCCGATGGGTCTTAAGACCAGCCCAAGTGCATTTTCGCGCATGATGACCATAGCAATGGCCGGGTTATCATGCGACAAATGCCTAGTATACATGGATGATTTAGTTTGCCTGGGCAGAAGCCTTCAAGGTCATTCACAAGAACCTAATAAGCATTTTTGAAAAACTACGCAGTGCAAATCTCAAGCTAAACCCTTCGAAATGTGATTTTCTCAAAAAGGAGATTTAATATCTAGGTCATGTGGTGTCGGGCAATGGTATATTGCCAGATCCAGATAAAATTAAAGTAATCGAGCATTATCCAGTTCCCAAAACTATAGATGAAGTGAAACGTTTTGTGGCCTTCGCGAATTATTATAGGAAGTTCATTGCTGATTTCGCGGAAAAAGCATACCATTTGAATCTATTATGTAGAAAAAACGCTAAATTTGTCTGGAATAAAAATTGTCAAAATTCGTTTGAAACTATAAAAATTCTCCAGTATCCAGAGTTTTCAGAACAGAATCAATTTATAGTACAAACTGATGCCCAGATGGATATGCAATCGGCGCTGTTTTATGTAATTCAGATGGCCGGCCTGTAGCTTACGCTAGTAGGAGTCTCAACAAAGCGGAAAGGAATTATCCCACCATAGAGAAAGAGCTCCTAGCTGTAGTTTGGGCCGTTAAATATTTCAGACCTTACTTGTACGGTCGTACATTCAAAATACGTACCGATCACAAACCTTTAATATATTTATTTAATTTGAAAGATCCCTCGAGCAGATTGTTTAAATTTAGACTTATTTTGGAAGAGTATGATTACGTAATCGAGTATGTGAAAGGAAAGGAAAATGCGGCTGCAGACGCATTATCCAGAATAAAAGTTACTTCTAAAGAACTGAAAGAGATGAACGAATGCTTGCATGTTATGACGCGAGCTCAAAAGAGACAGTTAGACACTGTTCCTTCGGATGATATGCTGCCCACCAGCGTTTGGCCTGATCAACCAAAAGTTGTGGACACCCATATCAAACCGAAAGACGCAGTAGAGTTAAGATTTGGTGATAACAGTAGTTTAAAGAAATTTAGAGATGATAATTTAATAACTTGTGAAAGTAATATATTATTTTATGTTGCGCAACAGAAGACAATATTCATAAAGCAAGTGTCTCAATCACAAATTACGCGAGCCGAATTTGCGAGAGAACTTAGCGAATTTTGTGAAAAAATTAATGTCGTTGAAGTATACTTCATTAAAAATAAAAATAACTACGTGTTTGTAGAGAAATTAATCAGTGAAATAAAAAAGCAAACTAACTGGAAAGGGCCCAGGTTATGTATAATAAAAGATGTCGTGAGAATAGAGGACAAGGACGAGAGGAAGGTAATAGTTAACGACTTTCATCTTCTGCCCACAAGTGGCCACGTGGGCATGAGAAGAATGTTAACTAATATTAAGAAATATTATTATTGGCCGGGTTTAGAGGCCGATGTCAAAAATTTTGTTAAAAAATGTCCCCAATGCCAGAGGCATAAGTATACAGTTCAGGTTAAAGAGCCAATGACAATTACGTCCACCGCTCATTCGGCTTTTGATAAAATCTTTCTAGACTTGGTAGGACCATTGGACAAAGATAGCAATGATTATTGTTACATACTTACATTACAGTGCGAGCTATCAAAATATGTATGTGCGTATCCCCTTCTCAATAAAACTTCAACAGAAGTAGCTCGTACCTTTGTGAATAATTTTGTACTTCAGCATGGCGTACCAAGGGAGATAGCTACCGACAGGGGCACGGAGTTTATATCCGAAACCATGAGACAGGTTTGTGAACTACTTAATATTAAGAAATTAAATTCAACTGCGTATCATCACCAAAGCATCTGATCGCTAGAAAACGCTCACAAAGGTCTAGGCGCGTTTTTGCGAATACAAACTGAAGAAAAACCGGAATTATGGAGTAGTTGGTTACCGTTCTGGTGCTTTGCGTATAATACGACAGTTCACACGTCGACACAATTTACACCTTTTGAACTGGTTTATGGTAAAAAGTGTAACTTGCCTAGCAATTTGTCGAAATGTGTAGAACCCCTTTACAACTACGATAGTTACCCGCTTGAACTTAAATATCGACTTCAGGTTTCTCAAACCGAAGCGCGGAAAAATTTAGTAAGTAGTAAAATAGAAAGAAAATATAGATACGATAGTTATGTTAACCCCGTATGTTATAAACCTAACGATAAAGTTTTAGTTAAAAATGAAACTGGCAATAAACTTAAACATCTGTATTCCGAACCTTATACTGTAATCAGGGATATTTCACCCAATGTTGAAATTGAAGTAAATGGTAAATCAGACATTGTACACAAAAACAGAACTAAATTATACTACACTTAAAATTGCAAATGTTCAGCACCTAAATTTAACCTGTTAATGATAAGTATGATGTAACCTTTAGTGTATAACCAAATTTATTGCATAGTTCATTGGTAGGTAAGCGGAGCCGAACCGCGGTCGCGAGACTGTAGGTTCATATTTGAATTGTTTAATTTATCGTGTATCAATAAATCATATTTTTATATTATTGCATTGTTATTGTTATAGAAGTACACGCCATTTAATTGTGATAAGGATTATACCTATATACATTTCATGTAGCTCTAGACTAAGCTATTTTCTTTTCCTATAATAAAATAGGCTTTTTCGGCTTTTTCGGCGGTAGGTGTTAAAAAATTGAACACGTCAGAAAATTTTCGGAAATACTTTTTAATAGAAATTAAAAGATTTTCTTAATTATATTTACTAAAGGTAGCAATAAGTGCTATATTCGTTATAGTTCGAAAAGGATAGTGTTAAATGACACTTAATATTTGGTAGCGCCATCTACCTTCCTATATATAACTAATCGCATCAACATGAATCGTTCCACGCTTGTCTAGTGCGAGCGATATCATATTTCCGTCCCTCTCTTTCCCTCTCCCTGGAAGAGGCACTGCCTTGCGCCTGATTCGTCGCCGCGAAACGTCGATGCGAGTGACAGTCTCGAACATTCCGCTCGCTAAGAATGCCGTCTCGATACCGCTCCGCGCCGCACCGCTGTATGTGATTTTGCCGCTTCCACCAAGGAAAACCCGCTCGTGAGTGAAGTGAAAACAAGCAGCTACATCACGAAAACACCAGGAGGACAAGAAACGAAGAAGGCTATAAGGTAAGTGCCTTCCATCCTGGAAATATCCTATACCCACTCAACCACCTCCTCCCGTATCCATCTCCTCTTCCCTTATTCCTTTCCAGGCGGCGAAGAACCGCTATCCTCTGAATACAGTCCATTTCCTTCTCCAACTCGCCTGGAACCCCACGGTTTCGGCACCACGCCATACCATTTTTTTGATCCATACGAGTCGGATTCATTTACGTTTTATACGTTATACCGCTATACCTAGGCAGTTATAGCACCTAGCTATACTCCTAATATATTCATATAACCGTCACATGGTTATTTCCGCCCGCATTAGTAGGTAAACTTTTATGTAGCTACCTACTTATTAAATTATTATTTCTGCAACATCATAGTTGTCTTATAAATCTCATATTTCAATCAACTTTTATTTCCTCAGCTCTAAAGTGTTGCCTACTTAGGTAAAAGAATAGATACATTAGATATTCTTATTTTGTTTCGGTCTCATTAGCTTATACTTACGTAAGCATGTCACAACAAAAGAAGTCACGCGTGTCGAAAGACAAAGAGATGACAATCTTAGAAGCGAAACGAAATATTTTATTTGAGCGCATCCAAAACATATATGAATGCTCAAAAACCGCATCTATGTCTGACGGTAATAGCGAAGCATTTCTCAGTTATTGTATAACAGTAGATAGTATTCGAACAGATTTTCATAAGTTGTTAGACGATTATAACGCAAGATTACTTTCTATCAATCCTGATGAAAAACCGAACTATCAAGCGTATACCGCATTCGAAGATCTCTATTGTATTATTAAGCGTATACAATCGCAATTGGAGGGTAAATGTTCAGCAGAGCCCGTTGCCCGCAAACCGAGATTACCGCCAATCGAGATTATGTCGTTTGACGGAGATATACGAAATTGGCCGTTATTCTATGCGAGTTTTAAGTCCACGGTGCACGATAATGGTTCTCTGACAGATGCTGACAAGTTGTACTATTTAATAGGTAAACTGTCACCGAAAGCCCAGTCCGTATTTGCAGGTGTCACACCCAGTGCTGAGAATTATCAGGTCATATTTCAGTCACTACTTGACAGATATCAAGACACGCGCGTTCTAGCGTCTACGTACTTTGACCAAGCTTTAAATCTCAAACTGTCCAGTAACGCGTCTGTCTCGAATTTCCAGCTGTTTATTGATAACTTCGTAACCGCGGTTAATTCTCTTAGGAATTTAAAATTAGAAGATCTTTCCGACTTTATGTTGCTTCAACTCGCTTTAAAAAAGTTTGACACTGATACAATTCGCGCATTCGAGATGACGGAACGCAATAATAAAATACCTACGCTAGATAGTTTTATTTCGTTCATCAAAGATCATTGTCGAATATTTCATTATACGCAGTCTGGTTCACCTGGCCCGTCTAACACTAACAACAACAAACAAAGGTTGAATAAATCGCGAAATAGTAATAATAACTCAGTCCCTAATCCACAATCTTACGTAACATGTTCGGAATCTAATAGTAATAATTCACAGAAGTGTCTGTGCAGTAATATAGTGCACGACCATTACTATAAGTGTCCCACCTTTAATGATTTAAATCCAATTGCTCGTTTTAAATGCGTAAAAGATAACAAAGCTTGCATTAATTGCTTAAGCATAAAACATAAAACGAGTAATTGTTCCAGTAGAACGAGATGTCGCACGTGTAAACAAAAACATCATACACCGTTACATTATGATAAAAATAACCGGTTGTCAAGCCAATCCGCTAACCTTGACACACTCGCGCCGCAGGTGCAGCAGACCACGGTAGCTGCGCCTTCCGCGTCTGAGGGCGAAGTATCGTTGTGTATGACATCCATTGCGCGGGCGACGCGCACGCGAGGACGGCACTCGCGCATCTATAATGATCCGCGCAGGGCCAAAACGCAGAGTGCGGCGTCTAAGACGGTACTGTTGGCGACAGCGCAAGTTATCGTATACGATGTTAATGGGTCGCCGCACATGGTACGTTGTCTGCTAGATAGCGCATCTCAGACCAATCTAATAACATCGGAATGCTTCAAACGCCTCGGATTATGGAATAACTTTAAAAATACTAACTCAATCGTCAAAGGGATAGGCGGATCAGAAAGGCATTGCAGGGGTTCCGTAGATGTTAAAATACATTCGCGTTTTAATAGGGACATTAATTTTAACATTTCTTCGCTTATCGTGGAACGTATTACAGACACGTTGCCAAACGCTAATGTAGACGTAGCATCACTCACTCATCTCGAATCATTGCCGTTAGCCGACGCGGAGTTTGCGAATCCGGCAGGCATTGATCTTTTGATCGGAGCTTCAATATTTCCGCACTTGCTACTAACTAACATAGTTCGTAGTGAGCGATATGATTTACCGCCCGCTATTGAGACGGTACTTGGGTATGTGATTATGGGTACCGTACCTACGTTACATACTTCTCATTGTATTACGTCTTGTTGTTGTTCTGCTCTTCAAGAGATCAAGGTGGGTGCTAAAACTGTGTGTAAGATAAAGCACTAATTAGCTATGCTATGCTATGCTGCGCTATGCTGCGCCATGCTGCGCTATGCTGCGTCATGCTGCGCTATGCTGCGCCATGCTGCGCTTTGCTGCGCCATGCTGCGCTATGCTGCGCTATGCTGCGCTATGCTGCGCTATGCTGCGCTATGCTGCGCTATGCTGCGCTATGCTGCGCCATGCTGCGCCATGCTTCGCCATACTGCGCCATGCTGCGCTTTGCTGCGCCATGCTGCGATATGCTGCGCCATGCTGCGCTATGCTGCGCTTTGCTGCGCCATGCTGCGATATGCTGCGCCATGCTGCGCTATGCTGCGCCAAGCTGCGCCATGCAGCGCTATGCTGCGCCATGCTGCGCTATGCTGCGCCATGCTGCGCTATGCTGCGCTATGCTGCGCTATGCTGCGCTATGCTGCGCTATGCTGCGCCATGCTGCACTATGCTGCGCTATGCTGCGCTATGCTACGCTATGCTAAGCTACGCTACGCTACACTATACTATACTACACTTCCGCTTTGTACATGGATGACATTGCCTGTAGTGTCATATCCGCTCCGCTAGCAATTTCGCTTTGTGAAGAGCTTATTCAGCTTTTCAAGCGAGGCCAGTTTGATCTTGTCAAATGGACAAGCAACTCTAAGGAGGTTCTCGCACGCATACCAGATTCTCATAAAGCTTCTCCAGACATTGAGTTTGAGAAGTCTGTACCGCATAAGGTTCTCGGTTTACGCTGGGACAAATCCTGTGATAGTTTTCGGTTTGACGTCTCACCACCAGATGACAAGTGCGCCAAGCGCACTATGCTGTCCACAGTGGCTCGACTATGGGACCTAATGGGTTTGTGGCTCCCACAATTTTGTACGCCAAGCTCTTGATCAAGGAGCTTTGGCTATCAAAGTGTGAGTGGGATGAAACACCCCCTGAACATATTGTCGCCGCTTGGGGCCAGTTTTGTCTTGAGCTTACCGCGCCCAATCATATTACTATTCCGCGTCATCTTGGGTTGGTAGATGGATGTACCGTCAACTTAATAGGTTTCGCTGACGCCAGCGAGCGTGCTTACGGCGGAGTCGTATATCTGCAAGTCCGCATTGGTTCTAACTACTCGGTGCAGTTAGTTTGTGCCAAGTCTAAGGTCTCGCCTGTTAAAACCATTTCGGTTGCGAGACTGGAGTTGTGCGCGGCCCTTCTGCTGTCTCAGTTGCTCCACAAGGTTCAAGACACAGTTTTGCCCCACTACTCTATTAATAAATATACGCATTTTCCGACTCCAAGGTAGTGCTCGCTTGGATTTATTCTTCTCCTCACCGCTGGCAGACTTTGTCGCCAACCGCGTTAGTAAATTGATTGAACTTGTTCCCGCTACTTGTTTCAATCACGTCGCGGGTTATCGTACTCGTCTTCAGGAAGAACTCTCCATAGATCATATTGACTGGAAGTTTATTCCACCAGCATCACCACATTTCGGTGGATGTTGGGCAAGCATGGTCAAAGTAATTAAAACGCATCTCTTCAAATTTATAGGTCAACAGATCCTCTCTTACGAAGAGCCTTTAACTGTCCTTGCACAAGTCGAGGCACTGATCAACTCGCATCCGCTTCCAACTCAGTGAGATCTAGCCTGAAGTTGGACTTACCTCTTAGTTTAAGTATTTAGTTAGTAGTTTTCGCTATTATTGCGTTTGTAGCTTTCGCTAAAGTTAATTTAGATTAATTTATTGTCATATCGCTGTCTTAGCCTATTGATGGGTTATGCGGTAGTACACCCAACATAGCTAAGTTCAATTCTATTTTTTTTAAAGGCAACCCTTTAGGGCCGGGGGGATATGGTAGCGCCATCTACCTTCCTATATATAACTAATCGCATCAACATGAATTGTTCCACGCTTGTCTAGTGCGAGCGATATCATATTTCCGTCCCTCTCTTTCCCTCTCCCTGGAAGAGGCACTGCCTTGCGCCTGATTCGTCGCCGCGAAACGTCGATGCGAGTGACAGTCTCGAACATTCCGCTCGCTAAGAACGCCGTCTCGATACCGCTCCGCGCCGCACCGCTGTATGTGATTTTGCCGCTTCCACCAAGGAAAACCCGCTCGTGAGTGAAGTGAAAACAAGCAGCTACATCACGAAAACACCAGGAGGACAAGAAACGAAGAAGGCTATAAGGTAAGTGCCTTCCATCCTGGAAATATCCTATACCCACTCAACCACCTCCTCCCGTATCCATCTCCTCTTCCCTTATTCCTTTCCAGGCGGCGAAGAACCGCTATCCTCTGAATACAGTCCATTTCCTTCTCCAAGTCGCCTGGAACCCCACGGTTTCGGCACCACGCCATACCAATATTTAAGTGTTTGTACATACCACCTGCCAGCACAACACTTACACACTTCACACATCAACTTAAGGCACAATGTCACAACTCAGCGATATTGAGAATGCACAGAGAAGTCTTGAGGAGAGTTTCTCGAAAAGGATGGCTGCTTTGGAGTCCCAGTTGCACAGCGGAGGACCTGCCAAAGACACCGTTGCACGGGTTGCCCAGGAGTTCCGCACGTTCCGTGAACTTGTCTTCAATATGTTAAGTTTACTCCGTAAACAAATTAATCAGTGCCACAAGCAGCTCGACATGATGGAGACCCGACACAGGCGGAAGTCTTTACTCTTTTTGGGTGTCCCTGAAGCGGACAAGGAGAACTGTGCTGAGGCCATCCTGGATATTGTACACAGTAAACTGAAGCTGCAGGACATCTTAGCTGCTGATCTAACCATCTGCCACAGAATTGGTGCACCCAAAAAAGACAGCAAGCGACCCATTCTTGTACGGTTTGCCAAAACAGACTCCAGAACAGCTGTGTGGCGTGCAAAGACATCCCTGAAAGGATCCGCTGTATCCATACGTGAGTTCCTCACAAAAGCTCGTCAAGCTGTTTTTGGTAAAGCTCGAGTACACTTCGGCGTGAGAGCTTGCTGGTCCCAGGATGGCAACATCATAATTAAAGCGCCAGATGGAAGCCGCCACAAGATTGTTACTGATGAGGAACTCAGCGAGCTGATTGCCAAGCACCCCAGAGCATCGAGTAACACTACCTCTGGGGCAAAGACAGGTTGCGGGAACACCGTCGTTGGAGACTCCTCGAATGCTAAAAACGCTTCTCGAAAATAGCATTTGTTTTCACGCTTTTCATCTAATCAGTAAGATTGCACATTTTATTTAACTTTGTTTTGTTTATGTTTACATGTTTTAACTTTAATCCACGATGCTAATAGAATCAATGTCATCAATCAAATCAACCCTCACTTTGTTTTTAATATATGGTTTATATGTTTTCACTTTTGTTCTGTCAATTTTTGACAAACATCTCACTTTGACACTTGTGTTGTGGCAGCTAAAAGTTGCGTTCGGAAACATAATTTTTATTGTAACGTTTCGTTACACGGCTTGTTTGTTTTACGCCAACATTTTGTTTTGCATTAGCTCATCTTTGTTATTATTATTATTTTTTTTCTTTGTAATTACTGTGACTTTTTTTATTGTGTATGTGTGGGCTGGCGGGTGGTGCAGTGATTAATGCATTGCATCTGTACCTGTACGTGCGCATATTTTAATTTCATACTTATAATACATTTTATATAATTTATTGTATTATTTATATTTTTATTTATTGTTTTTTTATATATATTTTATGATAACACCTGATGATGATAATGATTCCTTTCACTCTGCCAATGATTCAGTAACTTCAAACGATGACAGCTTTTCTTCTATTGCCGAATTGCTAAGTGACTCTGTCAAGCGGACGTTCAATCAACCTAAAAACCATATGTTGAATATCTGTCACATCAATGCACAAAGTATTCCAACCCATTATAGTGACCTGCTCGAAACTTTCAGCGATGCCAACGTTCATGCCATTCTGGTTTCAGAGAGCTGGCTGAAACCTCATTTACTGTCCACCACCTACCCTCTGCCTGGTTTCATTCTTATCCGTAATGATAGGTTGAACAGAAGAGGGGGTGGTGTAGCTATATATCTTCGTAGCTCTCTCTCTTTCAAAATTCTCTTGACTTCTTCGCCTAATATATCTGCTTCAGCGGAATATCTCTTCCTTGAGGTTTCAGTCAATGGAGCCAAAACCGTCCTTGGGGTTGTCTACTGTCCCCCAACTGTCAATTATTTCTCCAGTCTCGAATCGATTCTGGAATCTTTAGGGTCAGAATATACACACCATATTATCATGGGAGATTTTAACACTGACCTCCTTGCCCTTAATTCCTCTCGCTCCCACAAGCTCCTAAAAATTATTGAGTCTGCCAGTCTGCATATACTTCCTCTCGGTCCCACTCACCACAACACCGATGGTGCAGATACTTGGCTTGATTTAATAATTACTTCCAACCCATCCTTAGCCCATTCCCACGGCCAATTCCTTGCTCCTGGTTTTTCCCATCACGATCTAATCTACCTATCCTACAACCTTAAACCACCTAAATCCCGCTCTAAGGTCCGGCATATGCGTTGTTTTGGGCGAATGGATGGTGAGAGTTTGCAAAAGGACGCCTCTGAGATCGACTGGAATCCACTGACGGTGGCCACCACTATCGATGATAAAGTTAATATGTTTAATAACATTGTTCTCAGCTTATATGACAAGCATGCCCCCGTCAGGAAAATCAAGCTGAAACGTCCTCCTGCTCCTTGGCTGACTAGAGGTGTAAAAATGGCGATGAGGCGCAGAGATCGTGCATTTCGGCTGTTTAAAAGGGACCGGTCTGATGAAAACTGGAGTCTTTTCAAGGCGGCAAGGAATCGTTGTAATCAGATGGTACGCAACGCAAAACGCCGCCATATTCATGACAATATTAATTCTTCTACCCCGGCCAATATCTGGAAGTTCCTTGGAACTCTAGGTATTGGCAAACAGGGACACACTGATTCGCGGGTGACGGTTGGTTCGGAGGATTTAAACCAACATTTCTCCACTTCTACTCAATTGAATCTCCAAACCAGGCGTCGCACTGTGGATTACTTGGCAGGCCTCCCCTGCCCGGACATAAATCCTTTAACTCTTTCTCCAGTTACACCAGATGAGATCAAGAAGATAATCCTATCCATTAAGTCCAACTCTGTTGGATGTGACGGCATCAGTCGTCGTATGATCACTCCTATCCTTGATCACCTCATCCTTCCGATTTCCCACATTATTAACTTTTCAATAACCAATCTAACATTCCCTTCCTTATGGCGCAAAGCTTTTGTCATACCACTACCCAAAATTACAAATCCTTCTCTCCCTAAACATTTCCGTCCTATTTCCATACTTCCCTTCTTATCCAAGGTGCTAGAGTCCTGTGTCAATAAGCAACTGTCCAGTTTTGTGTATCAAAACAACCTACTTAGTCCATATCAATCTGGCTTCAGACCAGGACATAGCACTACCTCCGCTCTCCTTAAAGTGACAGGCGATATTAGGGCGGGCATGGAGAACACTAAGGTCACAGTATTGGCCTTGGTCGACTTTTCGAACGCCTTTAATACCGTCAGTCACGATATCCTTCTATCGATCCTCTCCCATCTAATGATCTCACCTGGTTCTCTGGAATGGTTCTCGTCGTATCTTCAGGAGCGCCAGCAGTCGGTCCACAGTGATGATTGTTCATCGAGTTGGCGTGACATAAACACTGGTGTTCCTCAAGGTGGCATACTTTCTCCGTTATTATTTTCAGTTTTTATAAACTTCCTGACACCTAACCTTCGATGTGCGTACCATCTTTATGCCGACGATTTGCAGCTTTACTCCCAGGCGAGAGTGGAAGATGTGTCAATGGCGATAGCGGATGTAAATAGAGACCTTTCGGCGATTCTGACATGGTGCAACGACTTTGGTCTTGACGTCAATCCTACTAAATGTCAGGCCATGATTGTAGGTAGTAAACGCATGATACCCAGATTAGATCTTTCAACTTTGCCACCAATCATGTTTAACGGACTGAAAATTCCATTCAGTACAACAGTTAAAGATCTAGGACTACACCTAGATTCCACTCTCGACTGGCAGGCCCAGGTCACTGACGTCAGTCAGAGAGTCACCGGTACCCTTCGAGCTTTATACCGCCTCAAAAATTTTCTCCCTTCCAAGACCAAGACAATGCTTGTGCAGGCCTTAATATATCCTTTAATCGACTATGGTGATATGTGTTATTATGACCTGAATGCAGAATATCTCAATAAGTACGACCGCCTTCTCAATAACTGCATTCGATTCATCTACAATCTTCGCAAGTATGATCACGTATCTACTTTTCGTTCCGAACTTAAATGGTTACCCATTCGTCAACGCCGGAGTTTGCGTGCTCTCACTACATTCTTTTCTTTACTTAAATCCCCTTCTCCTCCTTCATACTTGATTTCTTACTTTCAATATCTATCTTCTACACATGAGAAAGACCTTCGCTCCTCTCACAATCTTCTTCTTCAGTGTCCCACTCATACTTCAGACTTTGTAGGCTCTTCCTTCGTTGTTCAAGCTATCTTGCTATGGAATAGGCTCCCTCCTGAAATCAGAATGTCTACTAACCGGTTCGCATTCAAATTGAAAGTTCGAGAACTCCTTGCTGAGAGATTGAAGGAATCTGTACATTGTTTTCATCAGTTCTAGTTATATAATATATTATAATTATATATTTTGTATGTATTTATGGGGTATGTGTGTAGTTTATGCAATATGTATTATTATGTATGTAAATAGTAATATACTCATTTATTTATAATATAATATATTTATAATTTTATTTATAGTATAATATTCAATTTACTTATATTACATTTGATATATCTGTGATAATTATCTCTATATATAATGCACCTACCTTGCTTGTCTCTGCACCACCAAAAGGTCCGACTGGTAGATAATGCCTTACGGCATTAAGTCCACCTTATGTACTGTAACTGTATATTGTGCATGAAGTAATAAATAAATAAATAAAAATCAAATAAAATGATTATTTTATTTTATTTTTGTAATATGGGGGAGATGTGAGGGAGACTTGATATAAGATGTATATAAGCCCATGTATTCCCATAATAAACGCAGTATTTAATCATCATTCGGTGTATCATTTACTCGAACCTAATACCATCCGTACAATAGTCCGCATTTCTAAAATTCCACCGAGGTGAGTGTTGATATTGTGGCGACTCATAGCACGGTGGCGGCAGCCGAGCCCGCGCAGCCGCCAGCCGCTCAACACTCAGCCGAACGCCAAGCGGCGGATGATGTGCGTCAGCTGGCACCAACGGCTCGACGTCACTAACGACACACACATTCTTATCGCTCAGATTACTCAGCACCAGATCTAACATAGTACCGTAACTGTTTTTTATCTCATTATGTTGCATCAATTTGCAGAATGAAGTGAGATACGCATAATGTAGTTGGACATTCTGACTAGACGAATTCAAATTGAAGTCTCCGACCACCAAAACGTCCATCGTACTGTATTTTGCTATCATATTCTCTATTACCGTAAATGTATTGACATAAAATTCGTCTGCAGAATTAGGTGGAATATACACCACGCACACTAATATTCTCTTATATTTTAAAGAGACAACAGCTGCTACCAATTCTATATTACAGTCACAGCCGTCAACGTCTAAAATCTGTTGCACGGGATATTGTGATTGCACTGCCAACAACACTCCTCCCCAACCAACATCATTAGCACGATCACGGCGTATCACAGTATACCCACCAGGAAATACTTCCCTGTCGTGTAAACCACTCACTAAAAATGTTTCTGTTAACGCATATAAATGAGCACATTCACTAAGAACTATTCATGATTTGGAGAAGGTTCTATTGATTAACTAATGACATAAAAAGTGTATATAAATCTAATTTGATGAGGACGAATGCCAGGGTTCATCGTCACTTTCTCCAACCTCTTCTGTTTCAGATTACAAATCGGAATCATCTTGAGATTCTGGAGAAGGTGGCAACAACATAGATGTGACACATTCATGTGTAGCTGCACGTATTTTTTATTAACATTGGTAGTTCTCCCATGTCTAGGTCTCTTCTTGGTTTTTTTTTTAGTAAGTTATTATAGGATTTATCTTCACTTTCAAAAACATCCACTGTTTGAAATAGAATTAGTTTTTATTATAAGTCAAATCGATTAGATCGATTGAGTAACATTTTGTTTAGTCTATTGAAAATTTCTGACAATGGTCACACTGAACTGTCACTTCCGTTGGCGCCTTGAAAAAATTAGCACGCCGTTTTTTGGGCTGTCTCCGTCAATCTTTGAGAAAAGAATATAATTGATCGCCTTTTGAATTAACGCGAATTGAATCAACTTGTAATTAACTTAATACGTAATTGCCGCCTTTGACTTCCGGCAAAGTTTGTGATTATTTGTGAAATATTGAACTTTTGTAAAACACGTGTGTGAATTCCTGATTGGTGCCCGAGGAGAAGGACTACGCTAAACTGGAGACTGGTATCTGTTCGATTCTCTTGTTATTTTGGCCAAAATTATAAGTTAATCTATAGGTCCACTTCAAGAACATCACCAGGAGCTATAAGGTAAAATTTTCATGTACCTACTCAATACTTTACTCACTGTGCAACGCAGTGCATTGTGTCTGGCTATATTGTCTATCGTGGTCAGGTAGATGTATTACACCTTCCACTGCGCACTTCTGATGCACCTTCCTGCCTGGCTACGGTAATTCTAGACATAATCTTGGTGCAGAGCTGTAGTTGAAATTTAGCCGCTGTTGCATTACTGAGTATAAACTCAGATTGGTATGAGCTTGTATCTTATCACCTTGTAGACAGTATTGTAGTGTTTGTCAGGTCAGTTATTGTCTAAAATACATAATATTTAATTTTATAAGTTGACCTAGATAAGTTGAAACACATTGTCACATAACCTCAATCAGTAATTGTTGATTTGTATTGTTGAAAAATCTAACTTAAATTTGTTGTTGCATTAATAAGTCAGTTTGTTTGGATACATAACAGCTGTATGTATCAATAAATTTAGTTTATTGCATATATTCATACACATTATAACAACCAACTTGACCTTGCCACTTGGGCGGGTCACATTAATAAACTTTGTTTTGTTATAATATAGATAATATTGCTAGGTAACACATATTCTGTGCTTACTTCCTATTGTATATCTCAAATAACACAGCCAGTCTGTCTGTTGCAAGTAATTAGTTAATTTATTTGAATATTTAACTTTAATTAACTTATTCGAAGGTTCAACTTTGATAACTTTGACTTTGTTTTGTGTCAATATATATTGAGACTATTAATTTTGTTGGACAGTAGATACCTGTCACTTGCCTGCACTTGCAGTAAACAGGCTAATATTTTGTTGGTTTCAAAGAATTAAGAAAAATTAAGTTTTGATTGTTAATTTTATTTAGCGCTTGTCCGGGCTCTTTTGAATTTTGATTATGTCAGCTATCAAGGACTTGCGTGCGGCTGCTGGTGCTATTGCATCAGATTTGCGCTGGTTTGCCTCGGCCAGTGCTTTAGTGAACCGGCCTGATCGCCAGCAGGCCTTACTTCAGAGGTACGAGCGGATTGACGATCGCCTGGCAAGTGTGGAACAGCAATTCCGCACTTTCAGCACTTGCTGTCTTGAAGTGTCAATCAATGATTTCACCGCTGACCAGCGAAATAAGGTCAGTGAAGACTATGCCCAGGTCTTAGACCTGTATGATGCTGTCTCCAATAGTGCGAGACAACTAGTTGCAGATAGGGAAGGGCAACCCGGCCTGAAGCAGGAGCTTCCTAGGTCAGCACCGGGGCTGGTGAGTAGGCTCCCTACTTTGGATCTCCCCCATTTTGATGGCTGCCTAGGAAGCTACCTGGGCTTCATTAATTTGTTCGACAGCCTAGTCAATGATAGGGCTGACCTTCGGCCGGCACAAAAGTTGGCCTATCTAATGTCGGTTCTGGATGGGGAGGCTAAGGGCCTCATCCAGCATCTGCCCGTGTCTGACGAGGCGTACCAGACGGCTCGGGACCTAATTACCCGTAGGTACCATAATAAGCGTGGCCTCGCCGACACGCACATCGAGCAGATTTTGGGTTTGCCGACGCTCACCCGGGTCTCTGGGTTGCGCACCCAACTGTTGAACCCGCTCTTGGTGGCCATCAACGCACTTAAGTGCCTTGACCTGCCCGTAGACCAATGGTCTTATCTATTGGTGCACATTGTGCTGAAGAAGCTGCCTGCCGACCTGAGGTCGCGTTTTGAACAGCGCTTTGGTGGGGATAGCGCGACCCATCTGCCCCCCTTTGCTGACCTGGAAAAGTTCCTGGAGGATGAGTGCCGGGTCTTGGACAACTCCGGTGGTGACACGCCGGCTAAGTCGCAGCCGCCCAAGGTCAAGGAGCAGGCTCGCGGTCACACCCGAGCCAATGTCGACCGGCGCCCTCCTCGCTTTGCGGTCACGCAGAGCCCAGCGGAGTGCTCCTACTGCAAGGTCACGGGGCACAGAACGGCCAGTTGTAGGGCATTCTTGGACCTTCATGTCGCCTCTCGTAGGCGCATCGCGAATGCCCGCCGCCTTTGCTTCTCTTGTTTGGGGTCCCACTACCAGCGAGACTGCCCAAACTCTCGCCCCTGTCCTCACTGTAGAGGACAGCATTTGGACATTCTCTGCATGAATGCCAGAGAGGTTGGCCGCTTGTCCAACCAGCCGACGCCGCGAACGGGCGGGTGTTTTGAAGGTGGCAGCCGAGGCTCACCGGCGCGTAGCCGAGAGTCGCCTCGCTCAATTGATCGCCACTCACCCCGCTTGGAGAACCGTAGCGTGCGCACGCCTCCTCTCTCTCGCGCACTTGAATGAGCTGTTCAGCGTCACCAGCACCATGACTGCTGCCCCAGGTATTCCCCTCCTTTGGCGGAGCGTCCCCGCCTTGACTCGCGCCCACCTCGTTTTGGGCGGGTGCGTCACTATGACCCCCCACAGATGGCGCGCGGATCGAGTCATCGCGCCTTTGAGGACTTCAAGCCGCACCCCCATTTTGATTTGCCTGGTCCTGGCCAACGGTCGCCGCCCAGGCAACAATAGGTCATTGACCCCTGCCCTATAACTCCAACCTCCCCCATTGAGACCGTTATCCTACCAACGGTTGCTGTTAGGGTCTGGGGACCCACGCGGACCTCTGTTGTTGTCTGTGCTATATTGGACACAGGTTCACAAAGGTATTTGGTAGGGCAGGTTAAATTAAATATGGGCTCAAAATTGTATACGGGGCATAGGTGACGTAGCCTCTAATGTTGAAGGGCAAGTTAAGGTTTTGTTTGGCCCTGTTGAATCTTCACACCCGAGGATTAAAACCTCGGCTATTGTGTTGAAGAATATTTTGGGTATGCACCCACAGAAACAGCTACCCGCTGCTGTGGTGAATTTGACATCGGGATTGGAACTGGCAGACCCCAAATTTGACACACCGGGACAAATCGACTTGCTGATTGGCTCTGATGTCCTCGGTGGAATTTTGATTGATGGGAAACGGGTCTTGGTGCCAAATGGTTTGACTGCCATCCCGACCATATTTGGATTTGCTTTGATGGGACCTGTACCTAGGGAACCCCCTCCACCTGAACTTGATAATTTGTTGGCTGTAGGCTCTGCTCTCTCTGATGCGGTTCAGAGGTTTTGGGAAGTAGAGGAGCCCCCTCAAGCTGCCCGTTTGAATCCAGAACATGAGGAGTGCGAGCTGTTCTTCCAGAACAACACGGGTTGACTCCGTTCTGGTCGGATCATTACGAGGCTACCATTTCTGTCTGTTCGGCCTCCGCTTGGTGAGTCACGACCTTTAGCCGAAAAGAGATTGTTGGCTATGGAGCGTCGCATGGGTCGTGATCCGGAGCTCAGACAGAAGTACATTGAGTTCATGAGACACATGTCTGTGTCAAATTTGGATTGGCGTTCGGTGGAGCATTACTTTCTCCCGCATCATGCGGTATTGAAGTCATCAACTGGCAAGCTGCGCACAGTGTTTGATGGTTCTGCGCAGACTTCAACAGGCGTATCCTTGAACCAGTGCTTGCATTCTGGTCCCAAGTTGGTCAAGGACCTTTGTGGCGTCATCACCAGCTTCCGACGACATCAGGTTGTCTTTGTAGCCGACATAAAAATGATGTTCAGGCAGACTATTATCCACCCTGATGACCGTCGCTTCCAGCTGATCCTTTGGAGAGAGTCTCCTCGTGATCCTATGGTCGTCTACGAGCTCAATACTAATACGTACGGGTTAAGGTCAAGCCCCTACTTGGCAATACGTTCTCTTTGGGAGCTCGCAGACCGCGAAGGCCTACGTTTCCCACGCGGCCATCTTAAAGGAGCCTCTGCCATCTTGAAGGACGATATTTACGTCGATGACATTTGCTCGGGCGCCTCCACAGCGGACGAGGCGATCCTCCTGCGGGACGAATTGATAGGTATTTCGGCCTCCGCTGGTTATGAGTTGCGCAAATGGATTTCCAACTCACCAGCGCTTTTGGAAGGCTTGCCAGAGGATCATCAGCAGGATCATTTGTTTGAGATTGTTAACAACCCCGCCATGATGGCTGTTCTCGGCGTTCAGTACAGACCAGTCCAAGACATCTTTACATATAACGTAGACTTGAAATTGCCGTGTTCTTGGACTAAACGTCTCGTATTGTCTACTGTCGCCAGAACCTTTGATCCGAACGGTTGGATCTGTCCAATTATATTTTGGGCAAAATGCTTCTTGCAGAAGCTTTGGACAGCAGGATTGACCTGGGACGAACCTCTGCACGGCACTCTTGTTGAGGAATGGACCTCTTTTGTATCCTCACTTCCTGCCGTCAACGAGATCTCCTTGCCTCGTCCCATCCTTCCTCCCGGGAAGTACAAGGCCACCCTTCACGGGTTTTGTGATGCCTCGGAACGTGGTCACGCGGCCGTGGTGTACTTGCGCACAGTCAGTGCCTCAGGTCAGGTGAGAGTTTCCCTGATCATGGCAAAGGTTGCACCCCTTCGGACATCTCTGACCATCCCAAAATTGGAGCTCTCGGGAGCAGCCCTACTTGTACGCTTGTTGAACCACGTGTCCAGTACTTTGGGTAAAAGCATTTATATTGATGGGACCTACGCCTGGACAGACAGCCAAATTGTACTTTGTTGGTTGAAGGCGTCTGTCCACACTTTGGAGGTATTTGGTGCTAATCGCGTTTCCCAAACCCAGAAATCCGAAGTCAAGCTTGTTTGGAGACACGTGCCAGGTGAGCTCAACCCCGCTGATTGTGCCTCGCGCGGATGCTTGACGCCTAGTTTGATAGGTCATTCGCTGTGGTGGGGCCGGAATGGTTGAGTCGACCAGAAATTGATTGGCCTCGAACGCCAGTTTTGAATACTTCTAATTTGCCGGGTCTACGAATACTCGCTCTTGAGAAGGTAGAATGCGCCTTCGACCCCGATTTTTTGTTGAATCGTTACAGCTCCCTCGACAAGTTGTTAGGTGTTACTGCTTGGATAAAGCGTTTAGTTATTAACTTTAGGCACCCACAACAGAAACGACTGACACTGTTTATTTCACCACAGGAACGACAGGAGTCTCTCACCTTTTGGTTTCGTTCTGTGCAATTGGCGCATTTTGAGAAGAAGATTGCTATCCTTAAGTCAGGGAGATCGAAATTGTTGGGAGCTGTCTCTAAATTGAACCCCTTTTTGGACGAAACGGGTCTCTTGCGCGTTGGAGGGCGTCTCAAGAACGCCAACCGCCCTTACGGGGCTCGTCACCCCCTTTTGTTACCTAAGGACGGTCATTTGGTACGCTTGTTGGTAACTGACCGTCACCTTAAAAATTTGCATGCTGGTTGTAATGCCTTGTTGGCTATTTTGCAACGCGAATTTTGGATTTTGTCTGCCCGAAGAATTATTCGGAGTGTAGTCTTTCGCTGCATCCCTTGCTATAAGCTCAAGGCTTCTACCATGCAGCCCTTGATGGGAGACTTACCGGCAGATCGCGTAACTGAGAGCAGGACGTTTGACGGTGTTGGCACGGACTTCGCAGGTCCCTTTTTGGTGAAAACGTCGACACTTCGAAACAGCAAGACTGTTAAGGCCTACTTGTGTGTTTTTGTTTGTCTCTCCACAAAGGCCTTACACTTAGAACTGGTCTCCTCGCTTACGACCGAGGCGTTTGTAGCCACATTTGACAGATTTGTATCCCGCAGAGGGATGCCTTCCTTGATCCGTTCTGACTGCGGCACTAACTTCAAGGGCACCTATAATTATTTGAATGATGTTGTTAATTTCCTTGAAACCAACAAAGCTGATATAGGTGATAGGCTTGCCCGACGTGGGATAAATTGGTTGTTTTCCCCACCAAATTGTCCACACTGGGGTGGTATATTTGAGGCCGCCGTAAAATCGGCCAAAACACACTTGCGCAGGACAATCGGTGAATCTGTCCTTACATTTGAGGAACTCGCAACTGTGTTTTGTAAGATTGAGGCCGTTTTGAACTCTCGGCCATTGTGCCCGATCTCCTCAGATCCGAATGATTTGGAGGCCATTACGCCGGGCCATTTTTTGATTGGTCGCCCACTTGTCGCCTTGCCTGAGTACCCCTATATTGATACGAGACCTGGTCGTCTCTCGCGTTTTGAATTGGTACGCCAGATTACTCAGAGCTTTTGGAAACGCTGGAATTTGGAATATTTGCACATACTCCAGCAACGCGTTAAGTGGACCGACAAGACCGATCCACCCAAGATTGGTGACCTCGTTTTGATCAAGGAGGCTAACCTTCCGCCACTTAGATGGCGCAGGGGGCGCATCCTTCGTTTGGTAACTGGGGCTAATGGAGTTCCCCGATTTGCTGAGGTCTTGGTGGACGGTTCGATTCTGAGGAGAGCAGTTGCAACATTGTCACGTCTACCAACTGATTAGCGGACCGGTAGGCCGGTCCGGGGCGGGTGGATGTTTGAAATAGAATTAGTTTTTATTATAAGTCAAATCGATTAGATCGATTGAGTAACATTTTGTTTAGTCTATTGAAAATTTCTGACAATGGTCACACTGAACTGTCACTTCCGTTGGCGCCTTGAAAAAATTAGCACGCCGTTTTTTGGGCTGTCTCCGTCAATCCTTGAGAAAAGAATATAATTGATCGCCTTTTGAATTAACGCGAATTGAATCAACTTGTAATTAACTTAATACGTAATTGCCGCCTTTGACTTCCGGCAAAGTTTGTGATTATTTGTGAAATATTGAACTTTTGTAAAACACGTGTGTGAATTCCTGATTGGTGCCCGAGGAGAAGGACTACGCTAAACTGGAGACTGGTATCTGTTCGATTCTCTTGTTATTTTGGCCAAAATTATAAGTTAATCTATAGGTCCACTTCAAGAACATCACCAGGAGCTATAAGGTAAAATTTTCATGTACCTACTCAATACTTTACTCACTGTGCAACGCAGTGCATTGTGTCTGGCTATATTGTCTATCGTGGTCAGGTAGATGTATTACACCTTCCACTGCGCACTTCTGATACACCTTCCTGCCTGGCTACGGTAATTCTAGACATCCACTTTGCAAAGAAAACTCGTAAATCGATCAATTAACACGAATCGCAATGCTGCAAAATAGCTTTGATAGTGACAGTTAAGTCAAAACCCCGCCATAGCTAGCATAGACACCTTCATAATTTTTTGACTGACATACATCATTTTTTGACTGACATACATCATTTTTCTCCTGAAATATTAGGTATAGTTTTTTTACAAATTACAAAAAAATACATATGCTGCTCTAATAAGTTTAACTTTTATTGCAACCATGACAATAAACATAAACCCATAAACATGAATTTTATTTAGTGTGAGGTTAGTGTTAAACAGATTTTATGAGTCTATATTTATTTTTTTTGTTGGTTCGCAAAACTGGATTAAATCTTGTTTGGTACAGTGTTAAAGTTATGTGCTTACAGTTTGTATATCTAAGATGTATCCTACTAGATGCAAACACTACATGCTTAGTAACTTATCATTGACATAAGTATGTATGCTATGTTAACTTGTCCCATTATATTTCACACATGACAACAGTACAGATAAAAGTAAAAAAAAAACAGTGGGAAGACATAATTATTACACTAAAATACACAGTTTTTTAGGATTTTCTTTAATGAAGTCATAGAACTGTTTTTAAATAGGTCAACATCTGATCTGACGTCATTCGCGAGAGAACATCTATGAACTTAATAATCTAATTTTCTCCAATGAAAGTAAAATTGACACCCATCATTTTTCTCCTGTACCCTTCGTATAGAATCCTTTCGTATAATATAGTCTAAGTTAAAGTAGTTTAATATTTTACTATGATATTTCAATCTTTGCTAGCATGCCTTAATTTATAGCGCAATATTTTGTAACTTAATAAAATTAATTTAATCAAGTAAATTATTTATTCCATATTACATTAATTAACTTTTATCATGTCTTAATATTAAAATAAGCCTATTTAATATATACAAGATGAATTACTTGACACTACTTAATTTTAAAGATGCACGTAATTTGTTTATATTTTATTGCAGTCAAATATTTACAGATGTAATGGCCACATTTATTCATCACATTTTAATTTAAAATAAATATCACATAAAACATTGAAATTTTTCATTCATTAATGGGGTCCCAAGCCAACCTCACCTGCAAATGGTGCACCTGCCGATCAACGGACGAGGCTCTGGCAAACAAAATATCCCGATAAGCGGCAATAGGCTCGCCACCTATAACGTGGGATCAAAACACTGGCGCAAAGTGGGCGTTTAATATGCCTCTGCCTACCCCTTCGGGGAAACAGGCGTGAGTCTATGTATGTATGTATGTATGTATGTAATGGATGCAAGCATTACAGATCACTTTTATTAAATAAAACGCTATCCACAAAATTAATGCCACAGTTAATATTTTATAAGCTTAATTTTTATTATAAACTAGTCGACGCCAGCGGCTTCGCACGCACATATTTTCAAATTTCCCGTTTTGCCTGATCCCGTGGGAATTTCGGGAAATCCCTTCTTAGTGCACACCTACGGTCCCCAAGGAACATACATGCCAAATTTCAGCTTCCTGCGCCCAATAGTTTCGGCTGTAGCGCGTCTGTCAGTCAGTCAGTCACGCAAGGATTTTATATATTAAGATTAAAGTGTGATAAAAAGGAGAAGAATGTAAAATTAACAGGAAGTAAAAGTAAAGAAGATTATCCGCGAATTGCATAATTACATTATAATTATTATCGTTCATTAAACCCTGAAAATATCAGGTTAGTCCTTTTTCGGCGTCTTCTATGAATTCAAATTATGGATTCCGTATAATTCCCAGTACGGAAGTTATAATTTTATTCGATCGATAGTATTTTCTGCGATGGAGGTGCAGCTTGAGAAGCGCTGCTTGGAGGTTTTGCTTTATGTTGCTAATACATTTAAGCATTCACCTCTTATGAGCATTCTAAGAACGTTACGACGAGTATTCTCGCGAGTTGTCAACAAATTTGCTTTGACGTTTTTGCTGTGTATAGCGTTCGCTAGAAATATCGTGAAAATGTTCGTAGCAATGTTCATTGTTCAGTTCGACAAAACAAAAAACGGCGAATACTCGCTGTTCTGTTACAAGTGAATGCTCAGGTGTATCAGCACCATTACAGTCCTTTTCCTACAAGATAAGCAAGTTGCGAGTATAATGCGGTCAATACTCTAAGATTGGGAACTCCAAATCAGTTGTACTATGGTCCTTTTCCTTTCCTTATAAAAATAATTGAGCTAGCCCTTTCAAGCTTAAAACTTCACCCACTTTTTTTAAACTATACACGCCCCTAAACATCTTACGACGCCTTGTTTACACGTGCGACTTGGCATTTGAATGAAATGTATTATTTTCTCGACTAACTTGCTTCATGACCTCTTAAAGAATTGCAATTTTGTACTGTATGGAAAATATGTGCTACATTATTTACATAGCGAATGTGCCAAGAAGTAAAGCTTTGCGATTAGCACAAATGCCTATAAACCAAGCTGTCGTCTTTAGCGAATTAATCAGCAGCATCTGATTATTAAAGATTATTAAAGGAAGATCATAGGAGACCCTATATAAATTGTAGTTACGTACGTGGTAGTTCCATGCGAAAATTATCAACTGGCGTTTGATTTGCTCTTCCGCAGCAAAAACTCATAAGGGTCTTTACTTCTAACTACTTTTCTTAGCACATTGAAATACCTACAGTATACGCATAAAGGCGGTATATGCCAATAAAACTTCCATTGTGTCTCGTTTAGTGTCCTTCAAAGATTTGTCGTCACGAAGCAAAAGAACAGAAGCACCAAAAAACAATAAGCACGAGAGATTTATTTACCATTGAAAAGTTTTGGTATTTGTCTTTTGCTTTCATAATCTTACCAGCTCAGTCTGTATACCGTTGTACGAAAATATTGAATTATCACTTATGTAACACAATTTTATACAAAGAATAAATATACAAGAAAAATCCTTTTAAAAAGTAAGCATAATCTATTTTCAGCATATTTCAAATTGCCTTATATAATTAGCTTTACAAACAAATAACAAATGTTTCTGAAAATATACTAATAACTAAACTACTAGAGGAATAATACTTAAATGCCAAAAACCTAGTAAAAACAAGCACCCAGAAATGTAATGTATATAATAACTATTGCAATTGCAGTAATTTCTGTGTGCAAAACTTATCAGCAATGCAAGCTAAATTAATTAGGCAGTAATACACTTACACACGTTAAAGGTCCATGTGCACACTTGTGCAGGTGACTAAAAACGTTTCACGACAAATCTGCCAACCACATACGCGTCCAGCAGCTATCTACTTACGTTTATATAAAATTAGTGAGTTGTAAGTGTGGGTGGAACGGTAGCACCTGTTTCCGGTCGCGGACGGGGCACTAACTCAGCGATCCCGGATCCGACCGACGCTACATTTAATTCTTTGTTATGAGCCATGAAATAGGCGAGCGACGTGCCACCCGCTTTGAGAAATTGTCTGAATGAATTGGGCTCTTTGGTTTTATTCACGATTGGGATATATCACGTTTTACGGTTCCTTGTTACTATTTTGCCAAGTGTGAGAGTTTAATGGGTCTGCGGTTATGGAGCAAGTAGATTTAATGTGATTTATTTTATTTTAGTTATATTTGGAATAAAACTAAAACATATTTTGTTATAGTTATACAATGAATTGCTATAGTTTGTTGCGAGCAATATAAATATTTCTCATAACGTAATTTCGTGCGGTTTAAAACAATTAATTTTGTAAAATAACGATGCCATAAATACAATTTTCAGTAACGAAAAGGTCACATTTAATATTCGGGAATGAAAAGATCACATTTTATAATTAGTGACATTAATTTTACTATCGTAGAGGTACCTATAATATTGTAAAATGTACACTAGTGCTTATTTATACAAGTGATTCGCTATTTTTGTAGCCAATCGTTACAGTGCTGCGGTTTCCGTTTCCGCCTGCTGCTGCTGACTATTAACTTAATTTCAATTCAACTTTTTTCTTTCGTTAACGCTCATATTGTTTTAGTGAAAGCTTTGTAGTTCCTTAACTATTCAATTATTTAAGTAAATCTTCCAAATGCAAAGTAATAATTTATAAAGGCAACTGAAGACTGAAGTGTTAAATGAGTATGGTATGAAAGTAATCATTGTTTGGCAAAAATTAATTTGTGAAACCAGTGACATGCTAAAACTGCAGTAAAACTAAACAATACGTTTGGGATATCTCGAAATGTCCTTATATGCCTAAAAAAATAACTTATGTTTTCAGTCAATGATAACAATCAAGGTATTTTTTTTTCATAATTTAATTATTCTTAGTTAGAAGATTTTACAGCAAATAGGTGCTTAAATCTCATTAGTAGCCATTCAGTTTCATGTAAAATGCAATAATATAGAGATACTTTGTAACAATATAAATACGATCCACGTAACAAGGGCACACTAGTAGGCTTTATTTATAACTTATAAATAAAGCCTAAAATGTTCCAACTTGAAAGGGGCTGAGTGATGAAAACAATAAGAAGCACGAATCAGTTGTGGGCAATAAGAATTAAGAGCTGCCTGCGGGCTCGCATATGCCGGGCGCTGAGGCAGTGAGGTCCCACCCACATTACTCCAGGTGCTCTCAGTGAGACCCTTTATAATATGCTGCTTCATGTTCATAGCTGCGGTATCTTGTGTACCCGATTTTTGTTGCACTTTTATTTATGTTTCTCTTCGAAAGGTGACAAAGTTAACAATCTTGCATTTCATCGCCTAATCAAAATGTTGATAGCAGAAAGACATTGTATGCTGCTTATATATAAATTGTATGCTGCATTCTCACCAAATATAAAGTTTAGTCATTTTAGTGACATTAAAGCAGTCCTCACCATCAACAAAGTCCGTAGACTGATAGGATATGGATATTATATTACTGTCGCTAGAAGCAAAGCTAAGTATACCATCACGAAGCTTAGTCATAACCTGGGATTTTGATCACAACTGTGTCATTTTGTTTCAAAAATCTAACAAAAAATTAATCTGAGCTGCTGCCAAACACGATGTAAAAAGTACGTACGATATCATGCAGCTTGCAGTAGTGCGAAAATATCAGAACTGAAAACAATATTACACGCTATATCTATCGCGACAAATAAATAGTTGTAGTTTTATCTAGTCTTCTAGATCTTACTCTGAGTACTTGTAAATCAAGGGACCAATTTGTTCAGTAAATGTAGTGGCAATATGACTGAATGCCTACTTCATTATACCCCAAAACCCGTGGCACTATCTTTTTTATAGTTTCTTAGTCTTACATATACAGGTAATCGTCGTTAATATTACTATTATTTATATTATTTTAAGATAGGCCAGACACGTATCTTATTCGCGCCAAAAAGCGCTTCCACATTATTTAACCACACTTAATAGAAACCGGCATTACCCAGTCTTACTTCAAGCCTCAACCATTAACATTAAGTACTAAAACGAAAGCGTCCCGAAAATATTAAACATTATTCTTATAAAACGACATCTTAGATCGCGAGATATAAAAGTCTTTTTAACTGAGGTGGCCGCTGGCCGGTGTTCAATCACATATCTTATTGTATTTTGTTTGGTCTTGGGTTTGCTTCAAAGGATAAAACATATTACTACTGGCTATTCATTACAAATATATAAAACAGCCACCTTTGTTTTTGATCACACATTCCCAATTACGAGACTTACCTACAATATACTAACGAATGTGGTTTGTATTGTTGTAGTAATCAATTACAGATTTTCTGTCTCCAGCAACACTGATTTATTTTAAACTAGTGTAGCGTGATGTTACCGTAGCTTGGAACCTTCCTTATTGTTGTCAACTGCATCTTGTTCAATCCTGGATTGCAGTTTCAGACTTTCTTCACGGTATAGGTAAGATTATTGAGCCACAGCAATTAAAAAACCGTAAAAGACAATATATTACGCCAATAAATATCTTATAATTCTGTTAAACTTATTGACACAATCATTATATACATATCATATTTATTTGCATATGAACATATTGAACAAATTATAAGAATTTTACCTTTTTGTCCTGTGCCGAAAAAAGAAATTCAGGTTTTAATTATATATACAAAAAAGTACAAGTTACATGCCGCCACAACGGTACGGAACTGCATACGCCACCCGTGGTCGCTATACAAGTTTTCCCGTGTCTCTTGTTGACATAGGCGTGAAAAATCTTATTGTAGCCTGTGTCCAAGTCGACAAGTCGCAAAATTGAGGTATTCGAAGCACCGGAGACGTCGACACAGAGGCATACGCTTATGTCATCACAGGCGCACACGCAAACCTCGTCACGAGACCATTTTCAACCTCTTTAAGTCGTATTTTCGCCACAAAATGTAACCTCATGTATGTTTGAAAGATCAAATTAATAACTGTTTCAAAGATTAAATTAACAACTGATTCAAAGATTAAATTAATGACTGTTTCAACGATTATTAGACCATTTAATTTTGCCTGTTTTGTCCCAGCCGTGTTATCATGAAAATAGATCAACCCTACATTCAAACAATTTTTCTTAAATAATATTTGTAGAGGATTAACAGGTGTTACATTATACAAGAGAAATATTTTGATAGCGAGAGGCAGGTACGGTACCTATTAAATTAAAATGAAACGACGATGAGTGACACAATTGAATAGAAACATTTTTAATATTCCTAGAAAGCAGTAATCATTTAAACCTAAGGCCAACTGGCAAAGATGATTTAGTTAATTTTCAATTAACATCAGGGCGCATATAATGTAAGCCAGTGCTCTTATACAGTGTATCCTTAGAACCTTTTATTTCGTAGACCAACTACTAATACGATAAGTGTTTCTATTTAGCATTGAATTTGTAAATTTTATTTTGAAGGCTGTACTACTAGGAGTAAATCTTATGTCGAAGCTATACAAACAATCACGGACACAGACAACATTCGAAATAACTTCTCCTATATCCGTGTTTATCTAAAATACAAAGGTACATTTAAAATCGATTGCACGGTTGTCGTAGTGGTTTACGGGATTAAGCGACCGCCTCGCCGCCTGACACTGCGCCAAGTGTTGTTATTTAAAAAAAACAACAAAAACACCTAGACAAGAAACTACAATTTGTTAATCACAGACAGTTTTGCCTCGCTTGAGGACCGATCCGACGACACTCAGTGCAGTGCTACACGGGGACACAACCTCAAAGACTACTGCACCACTCGTGCAGTATTTACATTATAATGTGTAAAGATATTTTCTTTGGTTTACGAGCTTTCTTTAACCACGGTTCCTGTAATCTAGTCGAAACATCAGATAATAATAAACAATGTAGTTTCTAGATCATTCGGTTTTAATTTAATCTCAGTAAAACCAATATATATCGCAATCATTTCAATGTATAGTTATTATGTTAATACATACATCATCATCATCATCAGCCTGTAAGAGTCCACTGCTGGATATAGGCCTCTCCAATGGCACGCCACTGAGCCCGATTTCCGGCTTTCATGTTCAGCTGCTGCCAGCCACTTTGCGTATATCGTCACTCCACCTAGCCGCAGAGCGTCCTACACTACATTTGCCAAGGCGCAGTCTCCACTCTAGAACACGACTACTCCAACGGTTATCAGTTCTTCGACAAATGTGGCCAGCCCACTGCCACTTCAGCTTACTAATTCTTTGAGCTATGTCGATTACCTTGGTTCTCTGTTGGATCACTTCATTACGAATTCGATCCTTCAGAGAAACTCCGAGCATAGCCCTCTCCATAGCTCGCTGAGCAACCTTAAATTGGTGGACCAGTCGCACCGTCAGTGTCCACGTCTCGGCTCCGTAAGTTATAACGGGTAGGACGCACTCGTTGAAGACCTTTGTCTTAAGGCTTTGCGGTAGGAGTGACGAAAAGACTTGACGGAGTTTCCTATATGCTGCTAATACATACAGCGACATGTAATATATGTATTTTTATTTACTGTATGTTATTATGTGGTAAGTCTGCAAACTTTTTTATAGAAAGTGCGACGAGTAATATTGCAGCGAAGTTGACATGATACTTCAGGATACGTTCAGAATAACGAAACCACAATCTCGTGTTTTCTATGAAACGAATCCTTCAACAATAATACATATCTAAATATTGTATAATTTTTGTGTTTATTCTTTATTTTTCTTCTATAATATATCGAAGCGCATTTTCCGTTAATTATCTCGGTTTAAAGAATATTTATTCTCAAAAAAGACATAAAGTCACTTACATGAGAACTTAAATATTACATTGTAGGGTGATATCACCATCGTTCACATTATTCACAGTTTTTACACATACACACACTTTTAATACCTTCAAATGCACTTGACAGATAATATTGGACAATAATTTTAGTATAATATTAATAATTATTTTTCAATTACAAACTGCGCAAGTTTTGATTTGAACATATTAAAAGAGCTGATATTTTTAATAATTGACGTTAGTTTATTATAAAGTTCAGCGCCGGCATAGGTAAACATTGATTTACCGACATTTATTTTTATCTTGGGTCGAACTAAGAAACTCGCTCGACGCGTGCTTTGCTGTGTTGTTTGCCTCATTCGTATAAAGGATAAGTTAGTATGGAGAGAGTCGCTTAGTATTTTTCTGACTAGGATACATGTATTGTAAATATATAGTTGTTTTATGTTCATTAATTTGGTATCTTCGTAAATTTTTGTGGTTGGTGTTAGATAGTGATAGTTGAATAAAGTTTTTATGATTTTATTTTGCATTATTTGGAGTTCAGATAAATAGGTTTTGGGGACGTTGCCCCAAATTTCTATTAGATATAATAGGTGTGGTTTGACAAAAGAATTGTAAATAGAGTAGCGAACTTTACATGGGATACAACGGACTATGTGCCACAATGACCCGATGAGAGTTGATAGTTTGGATTTTATGTGTTGGATGTGAGCTTTCCACGACAGTGCATCTTCCATTCTTAAACCCAAATACTTTTCGCATTTTTTTGCTTGAATGATAGTGTCATTAATTTTTAACGGATTATAAGGGGGTATTGATTTATTTTTGGACTTAAAAATTACATAGCAGGTTTTTGAGATATTTATCGTCAAGAGGTTACATTGGAACCATGTGGATAGCTTGTTGAGGTCTGCTTGAGCTTTGGTGATGATGTCTTGTATAGATGGCCCAAAGTAAAATAAACAGGTGTCATCAGCGTATAAAGCTGTGTGACCATGGAGACCTAGTTCTTGTATATTATTTATGTAAATAGCGAAAAGTAAGGGCGCTAACAAGGACCCTTGGGGGACACCGCACTCGATAGGTACGATTTTACTTTGGGTACCTTCTAATTTTACCACTTGGGATCTGTTTGTGAGGTATGAACGTAGCATCTCTAGTGCCGCTCCCTTGAAATTTATACGTTCTAATTTGTTTAAAAGCAATTTATGACTGACCGTATCGAATGCTTTTTGAGATCGATGACATGTATATGCCGAGTACAATGTTTTTTTTATCAAGATTAGATTTGATTTTGGTGACTAAGTCAACTGTAGCTGCTAGAGTGTTGCTTTTGGGTCGAAAACCGTACTGATGCTCGTAAAAGAAGTGAATATTATTTAAATATTTTTCTATGCGTTTATGCAAGACCTTTTCTAGAATTTTGGAAAGTACAGGGAGTACCGAGATGGGTTTGTAGTTTCCAGGGTCGGCTCTGGGCCCTGATTTATAGATTGGGGATACTTTTGCTATTTTCAGGCTGTCAGGGAATTCACCCTTTAGTAAGAGTTGATTGAAACATTTGGCTAAATTGTTAGAAATTAGATGTTGTATACATTTGATACTTTTGGTGTTGATCCCATCTATACCGGCACTGGAGTTTGAGTCTAGGTTATTAATAATGTCTAAAATTTCTTTACTACTACATGGTTCAAAGGTTGAAAATTCGGAGGATATAACATAACGAGGGAGAGCGTCGCTAAAGTTATCTTGGAACTGTTTGGGAATGTCATCGGCTAGGGAAGGTCCTATGGTGGAAAAGTATCTATTGAATTCTTCACAGATCGCAGCTTTGCTAGTTATTTGGTTTGAGTCGATTATGAGTCGCGACGGGATACTACTATGTTTGATCTTGTTATTAGCTAAGCTGTTGACCAGGTTCCACATCTGTTTAGGCTTTTTGTTACATTTGGTGTATTCGCTATAATAGTAAGTGTCTTTGGTATCTTGAATTACTTTCGATACATAGTTCTTGGTTGATATGTATTCTTTCAGCAGGGTTTCATTAGCCGGTTGTTTTTTTGATTCTCTCCAGATGTAGTTTCTTCGATTTATGCCATAAATGATGTTCTTGTTGATCCAATCCTTTTGGGGAAGGTTGAGTAGTTTTGTCTTTGTCTCCTTACTATTTATGATTATATTCTTTAGGGTATTTTCTAGGCTAGTATAATCGATGTCCATGTCATTAAGGTTGCTTTCTTCGAGCAATTTGTACAATTTTGTGTAGTCGATTGCTTCGTATTTGGAGTATATCTTAGTTAGTGGCTTTATCTTCTTCAATTCTAGGTAAATCTGATTGTGATCAGACATTGAAGATTCGATTACTGCCATGTGGAAAATATTGTTATTTAGGTTAGTGCTGACGTGATCTATTATGGATTTACGCGTGGCAGAGTCCCTCGTACAGTATTTTTTTGCTAATTTTGTTGAGTATTTTGTGTTCATTTTCATTCATAAGATTACAGATCTTATGAATGAAAATGGACACAAAATACTCAACAAAATTAGCACCGTAACCGTATATTGTCTCGTTGTTTTGTTTTTTGATAAGAGGTCGATATTAAATCTCCAAAAACGAGTGCTCTGTGTCGTTGTTTCAGTTGTAAATTATACGTGTCGAGAAAATTCTTGTAGTCGGTGTCCCCGGGATTGTAGATTATTCCAATCTCAAAGGCATATTTTTCAATTCGGATCCAAAGATAGTTGTTTCCATCCAGATAAGTTGACTCCGAAAGGCTGTGTTTCAAATTGTTGTGCACATATGCGGATACGCCGCCTCCTTTTTTATCTGTACGAAAGTTGTAATAATGTGTGTAGTTTGGTATTTCCGTATTTGCGCCGTTTGAGGGTTTCCGCCGATGCAGCAGCAGCGCCAGCATCATCAAAATATTATTTAAATATTTCGAATAAAAATTAGAAAATTCTAGAAACTTCAAAAAGGAATGGACAGACTGCCTCGTTGGTCTCGCGGCATATATGTGTACGTGGGATTGGGAGGTCTCGGGTTCGATTCCCGGGTCGGGCAAAGTGTTATTGGGTTTTTCCGTTAGGAAATTTTCAGTAGCAGCACGGAGTCTGGTAATGTGCCCGGTACGGCAATAGGCTCGCCCCCATATTACGTGGGACCTAAAAATTCATGGGAAATGTGGGTGTAATATTACACCTCTGCCTACCCCTTTGGAGATACAGGCGTGAGTCTATAAAAAAAAATATGTCAGACATCGGGTGTTGGGTATTGTATACGTATTTAAATTGGATGACAATGAAAAGTTATTATGACATAGAGCTGATCTGATGATGGAATCGAAAGGTGGCCATAGGAATCATATAGGAACTCAGTAAATACTTAACAAAATTTTATAGAGTTTGGGCTCGTTCTCGTCCGATGAAGGAGTCAGAAGGTGGCCATACGAACTCAGTAATTACAAAAATCTATTTGAATTGCACAATGATGATAGTGGTGACTTCAAAGACGTAAATCATGCGGTAATGCCATGATTTGTCGATTATCAATGAGACCAAGTCTATTAGCTCTCTGCTCAAAAGACTCATTCGCTAGACGCTCTTGGATCTTACCGAGTCTAGAATTATACTGTTTAAGAGTTTCTTGACGTTAACGTGATTTCATATATGCTTTCCTGTCCAACAAACGTTTTTCAGGATCTTTAATAGTCTCACAAGTAAAACTGTGTCCCGAAGAGCATTTTTACAGAGACGACTACTTTTATCCGGTCCCGTTTCTTGACATCTATATTTTAAGGCGCGCAGCACCTTTTGTAGGTCTACCTATAACTAGTTGACAATACAACAATAGGTTCACTAAAAAGTATTAAATAAAAATAACTACGTTAAAAACAACCGACTTCAAAAACAGAAAAGTGAAAAATAATAAAGATCTAACATTAATTAAATGCTACCTATTATTTATATGTGCTATTTACTAATTTGTTTGAAGTCGATGCCAAATCAAATTTCAAAAGCCTTTAAATAATTAAAGAAGGCATTTCATAATTCACATGAATTCACATTCTGTTCAATACATTTTCGTATTAATTTTTTTCATATGAAAATGCAAATGTATTGAACAGAATGTGAATTCATGTGAATTATGAAATGCCTTCTTTAATTTAAAGGCTTTTGAAATTTGATTTGGCATCGACTTCAAACCAATTAGTAAATAGCACATATAAATAATAGGTAGTATTTAATTAATGTTAGATCTTTATTATTTTTCACTTTTCTGTTTTTGAAATCGGTTGTTTTTAACGTAGTTATTTTTATTTAATACTTTTTAGTGAACCTATTGTTGTATTGTCAACTAGTTATAGGTAGACCTACAAAAGGTGCTGCGCGCCTTAAAATATAGATCTCAAGAAACGGGACCGGATAAAAGTAGTCGTCTCTGTAAAAATGCTCTTCGGGACACAGTTTTACTTGTGAGACTATTAAAGATCCTGAAAAACGTTTGTTGGACAGGAAAGCATATATGAAATCACGTTAACGTCAAGAAACTCTTAAACAGTATAATTCTAGACTCGGTAAGATCCAAGAGCGTCTAGCGAATGAGTCTTTTGAGCAGAGAGCTAATAGACTTGGTCTCATTGATAATCGACAAATCATGGCATTACCGCATGATTTACGTCTTTGAAGTCACCACTATCATCATTGTGCAATTCAAATAGATTTTTGTAATTACTGAGTTCGTATGGCCACCTTCTGACTCCTTCATCGGACGAGAACGAGCCCAAACTCTATAAAATTTTGTTAAGTATTTACTGAGTTCCTATATTATTCCTATGGCCACCTTTCGATTCCATCATCAGATCAGCTCTATGTCATAATAACTTTTCATTGTCATCCAATTTAAATACGTATACAATACCCAACACCCGATGTCTGACATATTTTTTTTTATAGACTCACGCCTGTATCTCCAAAGGGGTAGGCAGAGGTGTAATATTACACCCACATTTCCCATGAATTTTTAGGTCCCACGTAATATGGGGGCGAGCCTATTGCCGTACCGGGCACATTACCAGACTCCGTGCTGCTACTGAAAATTTCCTAACGGAAAAACCCAATAACACTTTGCCCGACCCGGGAATCGAACCCGAGACCTCCCAATCCCACAGCAGTTAACAATCCAAGACCAAAATAAAGTTGTTTGATTTTCTTATAGCTAGATAAAGGGGCTTAAAAAGAAATGTATAAGAAATGAAAAGCCAATTAAATCATTTCACAGCGTAAAAACAATGTAATCGACGTGCAATTACTTTATTTTTGCTTAGACATTGTGGTTCACTTTGTTTTACCGAAGATATGTTGGACAAGTGCCTGCAGTTACTTTATTTTACAAAGTTTTATCTAAAAAAATAAAGCCTTTTCGATAATTCTGTGAATGTAGCAGTGTCCGTTATAGGCAAAATGTTCCAAATATGTAAAAAAACTGATTTTGAAAAATATGTTAGTTGCTTTGTTTTTCCGTGGCACAACCGAAATGCGCTGTAATAATTGAGTGCTGCGCATGTGCTATAGCATATCCGTCAGTACTGTCATCATACATAATGTCATATTGTGCATGGTGATTAAATTTTTCACATGTAGGTATAAACTAATAATTGTATACTACGCTTAAACGACTGAAACGATTTTCTCTACTAATATTATAAATGCGAAAGTGTTCATAGATATATATTGGACATGTACTGGAACATGGCTTTGACATTTGACTGATGTTATTATGTACCATTCGATAGATAATGTTATGGATACTGACCGAGTTACTTTGTACCCTATAGAGTTTCTTAAGTCTTTAGAATAATCAGAAGTGTCTTCACACAACTTGAGACCAAAAAGTAGATTTGTTTTACCCCGAATTAAACGCGCGCGAAGCCGCGGGCAAAATCTAGTAATATTATAAATTCGAAAGAGTGTATGTATGTATGGATGCATGTATGTTCCGTTTTCACGCTAAAAGGGCTGAACCGATTTTATTGAAATATAATATAGAGATAAATTGGACCATGGAGACGGACATAGGCTATCATAAGTTGCTAAAACTATTCTGGGAGGGATTGTAGGGAGGGTAGAAGTTTGTGCGGCACAAATTTACCTCTTGGAAGTAAGAACGCACGTGCTGTAATAATTGAGTGCTGCGCATATGCATACGTATATCTGTCAGTACTATCACATACATATTGACATATTGTGCACGATGATTACATTGTTTGCATATCATCGTCATCATCATCAGCCTGCCGTAGTCCACTGCTGGATATATAAGGGGATAGGGCCTCCGGCACTCTCACTCACCGAACGAAACGCAACAGTTTAGGTACTGTTACTTTACGTCGATTTTCTGTGAGAGGGTATTACTTCCCCGGTCGAGCCGGCCCATTCATGCTGAAATAAGCAAGGCTCTACTACCTAGAAAAATTGCCTAACACCTAAAAAAATTGTTGTGGTTCAACCCATTCCAAGCAAATGTCATGTAGTGTACGCCCTGCATCACCTGATAATGACAATGACAAATTATTCTCTAGCGGTTTAAACGTGGTTAAAAACGTTTACAAAGAAAATTATTTTTAAAATGCCACATAATATTAATAATTTTGTATATTTTGTTATTTAACAGGTCTTTATTTATTCGGTGAATAAACAAATTGAAGTTTTAAATATTTTTTACTTTGACGACGTTTTATCGGCGATTGCATATTATGCTTTTAACTGCACGTATAGTTTGTTGCTTTAATAATATTGCACCGAGTGTTGAGAATTCGAATTTTGTCTAAATCTTTCTGTGGGAGTCTAGTTGTATCTACTTTGTGTTCGTTGATTTAGTGTCTATAATATCACTTGTGCCACGAAATGAAATCCAGTGCGAAAAGTCCAAGAGTTAAGTAATCTTAAATAAAGAAAACAATTACTAGTAGTCTGGAGTAAACGCAACACAATCTTTGAGAAGCTTAGGTTCTCTTGATGATTTTCATTTCTATTTGCACTGTCGGTGCTTTGAAACACATCATGGCAATACTGATAAGCTTTGTCACTGCGCGAAGGTGACAAAGCTGTCTAAGCTCTCTACTTGTTGATGTATGGATTCCATGTTGACTATAATTCGTAGGCACGGAATATCAACTTTGATTAATAGTTGCGAGAATATTATCTGCTGATTGTGTCATTATACTTATCTAAGGTTTGGTTAAGACTTCGACAAATTGTCGTCTTTGGCAGACTCGATTTAATTTTTATAGTTCTAATATTATGTCTCTTGACCCTTCCACCGATTTTCCTTTTAGTCTTTCCCAAATAATTACTACCGCAACTGCTATAGACTTAGAAGGTGAAAGGTGTTTGAAACGGAATGAAATTAATCGGGTATGCAGATAGTATACTAGGAGCCATATATCCATAGACTATACACAGTCTTGATGGACAACACAGTAATCGGCTTACTTCTCGTTAATAGTCCTATCTTCGATCAATAGATAAAAATGCGTAAACAGAAATAGAATTAAGTTATGATAAAAATCTCTAAGTAACATTTTACCGATATTACTCTGGCATCATAACATATAATTTCCTAAACTTATTTTTACCATTTTCACCATCTATAATCTGTATAGAATATCATCGTTCATTTGGATTGTTGTCCATATTTATCCATATCATTATCGTATTTGGAACATAAAACTCTGAAACAAGAATATAAGCTCGTTGTTGTCCAGTTCCATATGTCCTCATTGCAAACAAGAATATCAACCTGTGGAATATAATATATAGAACCCAAAGCGAGCTACTTCTTCATTCTAAAAGTATTACAATAATATTTACATTATAACAATTTATGCTAGGACTACTTCTACAGAAATGATTAATTTTATACATTACAAACATGAAACATTAAGCACGACTCATAACAACTATCAAGATAAACGCGTGAGTTATCCTCCACCTTATTATTTTGCGCTATCCGTTCAGTCAAATTATAATGAAGGTCCATTACGGCAATCATGCTATACAAAACATATCATGAGCAGTGGTAATGAGTTGATGTGTTCATTTAAAATGTCTCAGGCCACACAATCACATTGTTATGCCATTTCCCTTCCTTTTTAATATACACGCATCGTTCCCACATATTCAATTAATTAGCAAATCATTTTGGATTTAACTTTATTGTGTTGCAATCCAGGCAAAATCACATTCGATTTCCTCTTTAATATTTCATCATCTCGACTACTTTAACGTTCATTTATACTACATACAGAAAGCCTCTCTGGCAAATTATAATTATACATATTTTATTATAAAGCATGACCATCACAATATATTAAAAAATCTTAGCCTTAATATAAATATATACAACAGACGTAAAAATTAATTTTACATTTATACCTATCACTGAAATACTAAATCAAACAAATTAATTGTAAGCCCTTGAACTAGTTCCGTTAGGGCGTAATTACTGTGTCTACATAGCAAACTTAGCTAAAACAAGCGAGTAACGTTGGCCTACATTAAAAAATAAGTCAAAGTAATTAGCTTTATGTTTAGATAAGCAATTTGCGAAATGTAAAAAACTTGTAAAACAATTCTCATAATGCGGGTTCGGCGAGTCGGTGTTTCCTTTGAAGTGAAATACAAAGTTTTGGGTCAGGTACTACCATCAGCGACACTATCACATTAACGAGTCACTTTGTTCTCAACTAGATTCCAATTTAATAAGACCTTTCACATTTCCAATAAACAAATTAAATCGAACCGCGTATTCGCTTCGATTACTTAGTTTTGTATGCATAACTTGCGGTCATCGACAGCTTCTTTTGTTCTTACTTTGTGATGGTTCTCGCATGATTAGCGCGTGATCTATTTTGTGCGATTATACATACAGGTATAAACCCAACTATCAAAGGAGAATGGGCAAAATGATACCCGGCTCCAATATATATGACTGTAGTGTCGTTTAAAAGGTCTTATCAAGAGGAAAAATATTTACTATAGCCGCCAGTCTCAAATCTGATGGCTTTTGAAGATAAACGACAGTATATTGATCAACAGTGCAAATAATATTGTCCAACAGTATTGCACATGTTTAACCGGGCGACGTACGATGGGCACTTTTGCACATAAAGTGGCCATCGTATGGTACCTAGGCTATGCGAGGCATACGGGATTTACTGCTACGGCATCTTTTCTCAATGCTGTTCTAGTTGATACCGATATGTAATGTTTTAAATCTACTCCTTATTGCTAAAATATACGATTTTTATTTGAAGAACGCTTGTTTTCTTACTTATTTTAATAATATAATCCTAAGTGTGTTATATTATAATCGTTTAATTCTCTGTTATTCCAGCATTATTTTACTAATATAAGTAGTTTGTAGTAAATTCTCATTTATAAAACTTAGTGAGATTACTGCTTCCCAAACGTGAAAAAGGACAGGCGCCATTGTAGACGTTTTTCTGCATCAAAATGTCTTTTCAAATATATATTAATGATGACTATTGGAGCGGGTACCACGTTCCATACATTTTTGCCCATTTTCTTTTGTTTACAAAATTCAATACAGGTAAATAGGCATACTATTTTCAGTCAGAAAGTCATTCAATCATATATATTCTCTTCAAAGTTGTATTATGAACTTGGACGTTTTGTTTAGGTAATAATTTCAACGGAAAGTAACCTTTTAGATGCATCTATAAAAATGAGTTAAGAACAATTTTGTAGTTGTAATTATCTGGTGACGATATTCCTGTGCTTAAGTCCCAAAGCGCTAGTGGATCATACAAACGAGTGTAGAACTGTGATATAGTAATGTTTATAGGGAACAGTACCAAAGTCCAATGGCTCTATTAATCAAAGGCGACAGTAGTCGTGGCGACGCGACCGACGGCGACGAGCGACGCCGCGGTGCCTGCGGCCTCACCGCGTCGCCTTCACATAAATCCAGGCACAATTGCTAACATTCAGTTGATTTGTGTACGTCTCGGATATTGTGCACGACTGTAAGAAATGTCGATAGCCTTACCTATACCTACAATAGATATCAGCTGAACATATATTTCATCTATAAACAGTATGAGGTCAGAATCGGTTCGAGAATTTTATAATCTTCTAAATCTAGCACATTCCTGCGAAGCCAATCAGATCTGTAACAATCTACGTGAATCTAGTTTCAGACGATTCTATACATAGACGGCCTGTTTTTAGGTTTTTTTTTTCTTTATTGTTCTCACATTTTTGAAATACACCTAACACAGAAATTATCTATAAAAGAAACAATATCAGGTACAATTATACAATAGTGAGATAAGCACTGGTGAGATATTTTTAAAGTTAAAAGTTTGTAAGTAAAAGTATCAAACGTACAAATTATTACATCAGTATCAAACGTACAAAAAGTAAAGCCACAACTAGTACCTAAGCAAGCGTTTGAAACTTAGAATTTGCATATCAATTTATATTCATCATAAAGTAGATCTAACACAAACTGCAAACATTAATAAGCAAACTTAAACTTCAAATATTAACGAACTCGTAACACGTAAATGGACAGTAAATAGGTTAAACTTTAAAGTTGCGATCGAAAGTTAATCCGATTTACGATATTTTAGGTGAAAGGGCGAGGGGTATGCTAAGTGGTTGGCAGGGCAGGACATGACCGCGACAAGAGACATGTGTGCGGTCGTATGCGCGCTGTTACGTGCATACTACACGCTATATACTACACCAAGCTATACAAGCTATGCTGGCGCACACCGCACCAAACACGTATGTTATAATTATTTCAACAATGGTATTACGCCCGCTGCCAAATTGTTACGCTCTGTGTTTATAATAGGGAATATGCATGATTTTTTTTTATTGTTGCTATCGTTTATTTATGTTAATACAATACTGTCAAAAATAATATTAGTCGTGGAAAAGTCAACATTTATTTTTAATTAAATGTTGAAAATTGTAATGACATAACGCTGGTTTAAACACCCCCATTTTAGCGCGCTTTGTGGTGACGTCAGCGTTTGCAACGATTGAGTTGAACTGTCAAATGGTTCAGCATAGCGCGAAGTTTTAAAAGAGTAGGTATTACCTATATTACAAAGCAAACTTTGTTTGTTTTATTTTCGTGTTTAATTTTATAAACAGAAGGATGGATGATAAGTGACCACCTTACTTTAAGAAGTGTATTGTACATGGGCAAGAATACAAGGTGGAACGCACCTGACAAAGTATATTTTCACATCCCGCGAGATACTGATATAAGAAGACAGTGGTGTAAAGTTATGAGAAGAGATATGATATCTACAAAAAGCACTGCATATTGTTGTGAAGATCATTTTAACGTAAGTATACACGTAGTATTTCTCCCAAATAAACTTTTGATTTACCTACTTTAACTTACAAAAGTTATGTAGAACAGTACCTAAATATTGATGTTATTAATATTTAATTTAGCTATTAAAACAGAAATATTCAAAACACTTTGAATTTCAAGATTATGCCTTAATGATTTATTAGTATTACATTTACCTACAGTGTATTAAGTAGATACTTTTTATTACTGCTTTACTTTAAACACAGAATTGTAAATTATACTTTGAAGTATTGTCATTATATTTTCTACTTTCAGATAGAAGAGGATACAGAAAACTATACTGAGTATAGACTAATGGCTTTACAAAACGAAAAAGTCTCGCTCCGTTTGAAAAAAGGGTTTCTACCACACTTGTTCCAGTGCCAGACGTTGGCAGTAACACCACCAAAGCAGAAGGTTACACTTAAGAGAAAAAGACAAGCATTAGTAGAAGAGGCTCTCTCTGAATATTCTCTTAAACAATGCAATACTCAAGAACCATGTCAATCTTCACAGGATAATAATTATTGTGAAGCAGGTCCAAGTATGGCAACATCTCTTGTAGACATCATAAATAACGAAACTAATGCTGATCCCTGTACTTTTGCCACCAATGTATCTAAGTATAATATTAAAACACAACTTGATAAGGCTTTTCAAGTTAATATTAGAGCACCATATAGAAGTAAAGGTGTAAATGTTGTTGTGAAGAAAAATAGTGTCGCATTGTCTCCATTTTCTGTTCAAACTTAACATATAGCTACATCACCTTTAAAATCTACCCATGCATTAAAAACAAAAAGAATATTTACCGAAAAGTCGGCTGAAATTGTTTCAATTGCGTCTCAATCATCCCCATTATCAACAGATTATGAATCAGAAATAATGTCATCTGAATCGAGTTGGTTTACAGAAAAAGATAATTTAGAGTGTGACAAACAGTTTAAAAATTCCATGCGTAGTAGTACATTATGTGCTATAGAAAAGGAGCCTAAAATGATGCTGGGTTTGCCAAAAAAATATTTTTATTTAATCAAATTATTAAGTGAAAATACTTCTCTACCCACAATAGATATATTAATTACATTAAAGAACATTAAATTAAATTAGTCTTTCTGTATACTAGGTTTACAATTTGGCTATACACAAAGCACAGTGAGTCGTATATTTTCTAAAAGTATAAATATCATAGCAAGAAAAATGAAAGAGTTGATTGTGTGGCCAACATAACAAGATATATTTAAAAAATTGTCTATAGGTTTCAGAGCAAGATATGAAAATGTTGTATCCATTATAGACTGCTTGGAAATACAAATTGAAAAACCATCTAATGCTGTCCACCAGTCACTTACTTGGTCGCAATATAAAAAATGTAACGCTTTAAAATATTTAATTTCTTGTACACCGGATGGATTGATAAATTTTATATCAGATGGATATGGAGGCAGGGCAATTGATGTAATGATTGTTAAATATTGTGGTAATCTAGAATGTTTGCCTCCCAATGGACATGTAATGGCAGACAGAGGCTTTAAGGACATATCATGTTTGTTGGAAAATAAGAAATGTTCTCTTGTACGGCCACCTTCAGTCTTCAGATGTACCCATTGTACAAAAGAAGATGTGAAGGAGTCCAAAAGAATCGCGGCATTACGAATTCATGTTGAGCGTGTAATAAATAGGCTAAGGGAATTTCATATGTTGTTGCCACATGCATGTGTTGATCACAATCTGATTCCTGTTATAGATAATGTAATAATAGTTGCTTGTGGTTTAGTTAACTTGCAGGATGTTTTAATAAAAAATAAGGTTAAAAGTACTTAGTTTTGTTTACATACACTCATTTAAATAACATGCGAAAAATGGCATTTATCCAAAATAAGGTGCATTTTTCAATAATGTCTTCACATATTTTTTTATCATAAATCACTTCTCTAATAATAACATTATTATTTCTTTCAAAGTTAGGTGAAGCTACATAGAAAAGAGCTTTTCCTTGTTACAAAAATGCATTTGTAGCTGTATTTGGGCCATGCATTTTGAAGATACTGTATTTTCTCCAGTTATGTAATGTTGCATGGTTTTGTTTGATGACGGACATTTTATTTCAACTATATAATCTTCATTGACACCATCAGGGGAAGCACCCATTATAGGATAATTTGGATTTAATAGTAAACCACATTTGTTAATATTATTTTTTCTAATTTTTTCAACTTCTTTTCGTACTTTGTCCTCCAACAAACGCCCTCTTTCCATTGCTTCTGTGTCTTTTAAATTCCTTGACCCCATTATACTTTCAACCAAGGTTCCATCAAAAGTTTTACAATGAGCAGCTTCATAGGATTTTGAGGCAGTAATGCGCGCATGTCTCAACTCATGCCACAGAGGACAATAATTTTGAGCAGCAGTTATGAGCGCAACCTCTTCACAAGCACTTGGATCCATGCTTTGTTGGCAAAACTTGATAAATTCTGAAGCATTTATAGGTTTTTGTGAGCTAACTAAATGGTGGATAGACAACTTTTCCACACTTGTCTCTTCTTTATAATATTTCATGAGCTGGTTGTCCATGTTGCCTACTGCTTGGCTATAATTTTTGATTTCTGTTAAAAAGCTTTTACTGTCTGGTGGAAGGTATTTTGAAGGTGCATTACACATGTCTTTTGCTTTTATAAATTGAAGACTTGTGCCCACTGTTGACAATTTAGCTTTCTTCCAATAACATTCCACACTTGTAGATGGTGGATCCTCACTGCGCCGGTGCAGTCAAGCCAAAAAAGCAATAGCATGCTTACATCCACCTACAACAAAATAAAATTTTATTTATATAGGCACATAGACTAATACAAAATGTTGATGAGCTATTAAAGTTCATTGGTGTTTATAAAATTAGTATTTTATAGTATTTATACTCAGATATACTTTAATGTAAATATCATCACCCTAGCATTATTCCCAGTTTATATTATACGCAGCTTTTGCTTCAGAGCTTAGGGTCTGCTATATAATCTACAAATAGTTTCATCCAAAAATCTACTTTTTCACAGACTAACTGTCTCCTAACCTCTGCAACCTGAATGGATAGCGATATTCCATGATGAGAGTACTAACTCACCAAAATTACCATAACGGATTTTCTTATGGTAACAACTTTATTGTAAATATATCTAACTATTCAACTACTTGGTAAATGCAATTTTTGACTTAACATTCTACCACCTATCACAAAATAAATAATTGGTTTAAATGTATGTCATTTTTCAGTGTCAGTAAACCTGTATTTACTTGTGTGAACGTAGCTTGCATAATCCCAAGTAAACCCAGATAGGCATTATAATGATCCTAGGTTTACCCCTGCTCTAACATTATTTATATCAGATACATGAACATATATATATATATATATATCAACACTAAGAGATACAAGTATAAGAAACAGTTACCTAAGTGAGCTGCACAATCATCACATTGAACAGATATAATGACTTCCTCAGTCTCATTGCATGTCACTGTTACATTGTAACATTTATTTCGGACGTTGTGCTCAGGCGTAATCCGTCCCTTCACCACGCATATGTCACTTGCACGTTTTACTTGGACAAGTAGAAGTTTTTGGCTGTCAAGGTGTATAGTTCACGCTCGCAATAATTTAATCAGTTTACAAGTGCAAATCTGTGTAATACCAAATAAAACAATATAAAAGTGTGGATTGACATTAGTGGATAGTGTGTTAGTGTTATCTCCGCGGAAAACATAAAAAACAAACGCAAATAGCAAAAAGTAATTACGAATTTGACATTGACCAGCGACGCTATTTCTCAGCACACCCTCAACAATTAATATTTCTGTGACATTACTGACATTTGAAAGTCGCGTCAACTGACAGTGACAGCTCAGTGTTGCCAGAGCAAGAAAATTTATAACTACCAAAGATGAGTTCTAAAAAAAATTCTGCTGCAAGCGTACCACTGGAAAAGTGTGCCAAGTGTTCTAAACAACCGAATGAGAAAACAGTTTCTGTAACTTGTGACTCCTGCAAAATTCTTATATGTGGTGATTGTCATGGACTGTCGCCAACAGAGGTTCGAGTACTTGAGCTGAAAACTGTTGCTCGTGTCATGACCTTCCTTTGCAATGACTGCAAGTCTGCCGTGACTCAATTACCCTCTATAATTAAAAAGCTAAATGATCTTACCGAAGAAGTACATCAGTCTCGTATGAGGCAAAGCATGCTTGCCACCGAAACCGCAATACATGAGATGCTGGAGAGGGCCAACAGGACTAACAATGTTATTATATATGACATTCCAGAGTCGACTAGTGAGGACACCGATAAGAGGAAAGATCATGATAAGAAAGAGTGTGAGGCAATGATTAGCTCAGTTACTGATAAGGTCAGCTATGATGGAATTAAAGTTTTTCGACTCGGTGCTCCTAAGACCAATGCGAACGACAGACCACGCCCCCTCAAGGTGATATTACGTAACAAGAACGATGCTCTAGAAGTTCTGCGTAACAGGAATAAACTTAAAGAACCCTCTAACATTACTTCGGATCTAACTCCTATGCAAAAGGAGTATCTAAAATACTTGCGAGAAGAACTCAAGAAACGTATTAATGAAGGGGAAACTGATATCACCATAAAATATGTTCGAGGACTACCCACAATTGTAAAAATGAAAGCACAAAAAAACTAGGTCCTGTAAATATCAACGGCCCTGCACACTCATATAAAACAACCAATAACAATACAAAAACTACTATATCGCTTATTACAATTACCATTTTATACACAAATATACAATCTCTAACTTCGAAATTGGACCTGTTCACTGCCAGAATAGATTCTTTGAAACCAACTATAATTATTATCACTGAAACATGGCTAAAGCCTAATATACCAGACTCACTGATAAAAATACCTGGATATGACCTGTACAGAGATGATCGCATTGGTAAACGTAGTGGAGGAGTTGCAATATATGCATCAAATAAAACATAACAAATATCCACAAATTTAAATACCACCTACAACAAGAAATTTGAAACATCTGAATGTTTGTGGATTGATATTCAAATTGGAAACACCAAGTTCCTCCTATGTGGACTATACAGAGGACATGATTCTACCTTAGATCAAGACAATAGCTTACTTGAACAATTTCATTATGTCTCGGAAACGAACACTGTGGCTATATTGGGAGATTTCAACTATGGCGGAGTCAGGTGGCCCCTTGAGGATAGTGAATATCTCACACCAAAGGAAGACAACTTTATACAGTGGTATAAAAACAGCAATCTTCAGCAATTAGTAGACAAACACACCAGATTTCAACAGGGAAACCAACCTTTATATCTAAATTTGATCTTGACAAATGATGATTCTCTTATTGCCAAAGTAGACCACCAAGCACCCATCGGCAAAAGTGACCACACGTGCTTATTGGCAACCATACAACTGTCAGCACCGAATCAAAATGAGACTACCAAAACAAGATATAATTTCAACAAAGCTGATTTCTTCAAAATTAATGAAAAAATACGCACAACTTTATCTAGAAGTCTAAGAGATGCTAACTGTGTTAAATCGCAATTCAAGAAATTCTGTGACACACTTAAAGATGCAATCAATTTATATGTGCCTCAAGTGAAAGTCAAGCAAAGCACCATTAAAAACCATGGGTCTCAAGGGATACCAAGGCACTTATAAATCAAAAGCTAGCACTATGGAAAATATACGTATTGACCGGACTTGACAATCACTATACGGAATATAGAAAATTAAACAACCAATAAACAAAACCAGAACAGCTCGTATTAAACATGAAAGTAACATACTAGATGCTGGGCCAAAAAAATTCTACTCATACATTAGGCAGCAAATAACATCGAAAGTTAGCATACCCTCTGTGTTACTAAATAAACAAAGCCAAATAGCGACAAAGCCTCACGAAATTGCTCAGGTTTTTGCTGATCAGTTTGCGAGCGTATTTCAAAAAGAACCGCAGTCGCAATTGCCCATACTAGATTCATCACTGCAAGTCCAGGACTCAATTGAGGAGATAATCTTCACTAGCAGCGAAATTCAGCAAGTAATAAAAGAATTAAAAACAGACACATCGCCAGGTCCCGATGACATACCTATTATATTACTAAAAAACTGTGAAATTACTGATTACTTAGCAGAAATAATGCAAAATTCATATGATACTGGAATACTACCGGACCAGTGGAAAACGGCAACAGTGACGCCTATTTTTAAGAAAAGAAATAAGCTAGAACCATCTTCTTGGTCTGGGTGTTTCTATGTATAATATGTATGTATTTACAAAAAAAAAGTATATAGGTATGTTTATCCATTACCTAGTACCCATAGTACAAGCTCTGCTTAGTTTGGGACTAGATGGTGTTGTATGAATGTGGTAGAATATTATATTATATTATTATATTATATCTGCTTGACCAGTATAGTATGCAAGGTAATGGAAAAAAATATAGTTAAACACACCAGAAAGGTCTTCACCAGGCATCAAGTTATCCCCGAACAGCAACATGGAGTCTGCCCACACCGATCAACAGTCTCGTACTTACTGACATGCTTAGCATTGTGGACTAAGCAGTTTAATTAAAATTAACCCATTGATGTGATATATTTGGATTACGAAAAAGCATTTGACAAAGTTCCAACAAACAGACTCCTAGCAAAACTTGAGTTTGTAGGTATACGTGGAAAGCTATTAGCTTGGATCGAGGCATTCTTAAGACACAGAACCATGCAAGTTAGAGTAGGAGAAGCAAAGTCCGACTACTTGGAGATCATAGTGGGGTGCCACAAGGCTCGGTACTAGGCCCTGTGCTGTACATCATATATACCTTTGATCTTCCACATGGTCTCCAGTCTAATGTCAGCATCTTTGCAGATGACACGAAAATATTTGCCGACCCACGGATTAATCATGACCGTCTTCAAGATGACTTAAATAAAATAGCCAGCTGGTCGAAGGAATGGCTTATAAATCTTAATGCTGCTAAATGCACGGTCCTACACATAGGCAGTCGTAACCCTCATCTTACCTATAAACTTGGTGATGCACAACTGATAGGAATGAAGGTGCAAACAGACTTGCGAGTGAAGATAACTGAGGATCTAAAGTGGGGAGAACATATAACCACAATTGTCAAGAAAGCGAAAAGTCTGATCTACCTTGTAAGAAAAACCTTTGGAGTTCTAACACCCGAAATGATGCTGAAGATACTTAAGACGTTTGTTAGACCCATTTTAGAATACGCATTTCAGGTTTGGAACCCGTACTTTATCAAAGACATTGATCAGTTAGAGAAAGTACAGCGGAGTTTTACGAAAATACCACGGGTATTAAAACAACAACCATATGAAGAACGCTTAAAATCACTAAAACTTACAACTTTGAAAGACCGCAGAGACCGTGGGGACCTAATCGAAACTTACAAGATCTTACATGGGCACTATGACCTGCAGGAAATTCAGAATTTATTCACACGCAATGAAAATGTTCACCTAAGAGGTCATAGCTACAAATTATGCACTAGATTGTCAAATAGCAATCCCTATAGGCACTTTTTAAGTAACCGAGTAGTCAGAGCGTGGAACAAACTCCCAGAAGACACAATACAAGCACAAAATGTTAACCAATTCAAGAATAGACTGGATAAACATCTACTGAACTGCAGACAGAGGAACCAGTGAGGAGCATCTGGATACAACATAGCAACACGTCAACAAGACGACATAAATTATGTTCCTCGAATATTTATATTTCTATTTTAAATCATATTTTTGGATTCATATACATATTTTTGACTACAAGAAATACTTCTTTACCTGAGAAACATACAATTATAACAAGAAACCATATAATACATTATGAAAAGAAGATACAAAAACATTACTCAACTGATGACATCTAACGTCAATGACAAATAAAAGTGTAAATAAACATATAATTATAAGTACAACGAGGAGATGATAATGATATTATGTTGACAAGAGCTAGGGCAGCAGCTGCACGCAATACATCCCCGGACTCGTCGCTCAGCTCCGCCTCGCAGCCGCCGGCACCTACAACAGAGTTGCCGGCAATCATAGAGGCGTCGAGCTCGTCAAGCGACGAGTATTTCTCCCCGCCGACGTCACCAACACCCGTACGCCGCCGTGGGAGAGGCCGGCCACCGCTACGCTTGGGACCCCGAGATCCACCGGTCGCGAACAGGGCCCCCGCTCCCGGTGGTAATGTGCACCGCATGAAATGGACTACAACCATGAATGAAAACGTCATGCGGGCATATTTTGTGGCTACAGAGGGTGGTACCAACCGTACGGCGTATCGTAGCTGTCAACGTTTCGGCACAGCGACTGTCGGATCAAGTGCGGGCTATCCAGCGCTGCCGCCTGCTGGATGACGACGCACTTGAGAGGCTACGATCTGACTTACTACGTAACCCTCCTATCCCTTCTTCTACGAGTAGTGATTTACGAGTTGCAAATATTGTCAGACCGCAAAGGACTGTTGAAGAGGTGCATAGTAGGGATACACAAGTAAGTACCCAGTACATAGATGAATTAAGGAGTACTTTGGAGTGCACTATTCGGGAGTATCGTTTTGTGAATACCGCAGATAGGCCTCGCTTACCGCGTTTGCCCACACACAAGAAAAATATAGCGCTGGTGTGTGCCCTGGATTCACTATTGTCCACGTACTTAGACAATAGTGAAGATTTTAGCGATACCCACTCGATTCTGTACTGTGCGGCTGTTACAGCGTGTCGAGTGGCAGGTATTAAAATACCAAATGGTAGTAATACTGCCCCTCGAACTAATGCTGTACCGGCCTGGCAGTGCAGGATTGAGCGTCGTATCGCTGAGGCCAGGGCGCTCATCGGAAAGCTAATTTGCTTCAGGTCGGGCAATACAAGACCGAGAGTGATGCGTTTTGTGACTCGGGCGTTCTTAGGTACGGGCCTTAGTCGCCAAGAATACGAATCACGAGTCACAGAACGCATCGACTACCTGAAGCAAAAAGTTTGTGCGTGGGCAAACCGTTTAAGACGGTACGAAAGGCGTGTGAACCGATACACCCAGAATAGGGCATTCCAAAAAGATGAAAGGTGGGTGTATAGAAGTTGGGAGCGGACTGATCCAAGTGTGGATGATGGGCGTCTGCCGAATGCTGAGGCAACGAATGCTTTCTGGTGCAGCATTTGGTCGATGCCCATCAGCCACACTGAGGGTGATTGGTTTGGGGATGTTAAGCGAGCATGTGAGGGAATACCCCAAATGCAGAGCGTAGCCATTGAAACAACGGATATAGCTTGTGCAGTCCGTTCATTATCTAACGGGAAATCAGCGAGACCGGACGGACTGCACAACTTCTGGTTGAAATGGCTACGTAGTGCCCATGCTCGGTTGGCATCCCAATTCCAGGCATCTTTGGAATTGGGCTCGATCCCAACTTTTATGACAACTGGTATTACTCACCTGCTCTTTAAGTCAGGTTGTACCACGGACCCCAAAAATTATAGACCGATAACGAGTCTACCGACTATGTATAAACTTCTTACATCCATTTTGAGGACGAAGATGTTATCACATATAAGAAATAATAACATTTTGTCAGTGGCTCAAAATGGATGTAAGACTGGGGCCCGTGATACAAAAGAGCTACTCCTATTTGACATGGCCATTAGCCAGCAGGTGCGTCGCAATCGAAAGGATCTGGCGACATGCTGGATAGATTACAAGAAGGCCTACGACTCCGTGCCACATACGTGGCTCTTGAGGGTGCTGGAGTTATATAAAGTCGATATAACTCAATGCACATTCTTGAAAGCATGTATGGGGCAGTGGAGTACGGTCCTTGGCTATCCAGGGTGTCGGCAGATTCGCGATTGCGGTGCTCCTCTAAAGATCGAACGGGGTATATTCCAAGGTGACAGTTTAAGTCCCTTGTGGTTTTGTCTAGCTCTGAATCCTCTCAGCACTCTGCTAGAGGGGTCTGGGCTAGGTTATCGGTTGCAGCATAGAGGTCAAGTTATATACCACCTTTTTTATATGGATGACTTTAAACTATTTGACCCCACCACTTTCCAATTGACAGCGTTACTAAAAGTAACTGAAACTTTTAGTAATTCTATCAAGATGGAATTTGGTGTGGATAAGTGTGCGGTCATGTATGTAAAACGAGGTGGTATTGTGGAATCTGATGGAATAGAGCTTTCAGATTCCACAAAACTTAGATCTCTATCTGCAACCGAGACTTACAAGTATCTGGGTATGTCGCAGGCCTTAGGTATTGCTGAGACTGCCATGAAACAATCATTGCGGGAGCGCTTCTTTGGCCGCCTGAAGAAAATACTGAAAAGTTTTTTATTTATAATGGTTGGGCCATGCCAGTCTTAGCGTACTCCTTTGGCATACTCAGATGGACTCAATCAGAATTGGACGCCTTGGACAGAAAAGTCCGTTGTCTATTGACTGAATATCGAATGCATCACCCGCGGTCGTCAGTAATGAGGTTGTACATCCCGCGGAAATGTGGTGGTCGTGGTTTCTTAAGTGCTAAGGACCTCCACAACCTTGAGGTGTACAATCTTAGAGAATATTTTCTCAAGACGGACACGGGTGTGCATCGTGATATTGTTGCTGTAGACAACGGACTTACCCCGTTGGGTCTGGCAAAAGAGAGCTGGCGCAAACCTGTTGTACTAAGTATTGAGGAGCGCAGGGATGTATGGAAGGGCAAGAAGTTGTATGGACGTTTTTATCGGGCCTTACATAGGCCTGATGTAGACTTCATGTCATCAGTTGCTTGGCTACGGTTCGGTGATCTATTTGCAGAGACCGAAGGTTTTGTCTGTGCAATTATGGACGAAGTTGTCATGACGAACAACTACCGTAAGTATATTCTGAAGGATGGGACTGTTGACATATGTCGGGCGTGTAACCAGCCTGGGGAATCTCTCAGACATATAGTTTCCGGTTGTTCTCGTCTTGCCAACGGCGACTACTTGCACAGACACAATCAAGTAGCCAGGATCGTCCATCAGCAGCTTGCCTTAAAATACAGCCTTGTACCCTTTGAAGTACCGTACTACAGGTATGTGCCCGATCCAGTTCTCGAAAATGGCCGTGCCACTATGTACTGGGATCGATCTATCATCACCGATAGGACTATCGTGGCTAACAAGCCCGATATCGTGGTGATAGATCGATCAGAACGCCTTGCAATGATCGTTGATGTCACTATTCCCCATGACGAGAATCTCGTGAAGGCCGAAAAAGACAAGGAAATCAAGTATTTGGACCTGGCTCACGAGATTGTCGACATGTGGGATGTGGACTCGGCGATCACTGTACCGATAGTCGTGTCAGTTAATGGTCTCATTGCCAAGAGCCTCGACCACCATCTCAAGAGGCTCTCGTTAGGCGGCTGGATCAAGTCCTCCATACAGACGGCATCGGCAGTATTGTTGGACACGACGCGCATAGTTCGGAGGTTCCTCTCTCTGGAGCCCTAACCACCGGTAGCTTGGTCCCTGTGCCCGGTACCGGTGGGTCTCCGTGGTCCTATTTTATATGGTTAAATTTTATTTGTATTTTTATTAGAGTGATTTAATTATGTAAAATAAGACGATGAGATAAAATTAGTGAATAAAGAGGAATAATAATAATAATATCCTACTGCTGCATCTCCATATGATTCTCGTTCAGATCTGTGATAAAAATATAGGTATATTATATTGAGACGGAGGATCTCAGGTAGGATGTCGGGGTACGAGAGAAACACTGCTAGGCTGAACAGGTTCTTTATTATGTCTCACTACCGCTTACATACAGTATGACCGAACTAGGTAAGCACTGGCCTGAGGGCTGGAGTGTATACTCCTGCTGCTCTCCGACGCTTGCAGGGTAGCTGCTCGTAGGGTCGCCGATGAGCTGGCCAAGGTGCGCTGCGCAGGCAGCTCTGTGGTCGAGGTTCAGGCTGAGCGGGGTCTCAGGCGGTGCAGCCGATGTGGGCCGAGCGGTCAGGCTCAGGCGTCCGTGGCCTGGCTGTAGGAGCTCGTAGGCAGGAACGGAGGCTTGGGTGGCAGCTGGCTAGTAGCGGCACGGCGCCAGCAGCTCGTGGCTTGTAGCCCGTAGGAAGAACGTCAGGTGCAGTGAGCCCGTAGGAAGAACTGGAAACAGCATAGAGAATACACAACAACCGGTCAGGAACAGGCTGTCCCTAGATCGGCTGTTATGCTTAGGAGACACAGATACTACAGACAGAACATATAGGCACACAGACAACTAGAATATGCTTACCCCCAGCGGGACAGTAAATAGGAAGTAGAATGTAGAATAATCGCGAGGTGTAGCAGCAGCGTTCCGATGTCTAGGGAAAGTGACCATTCTACAACGCGCACCCATCTTATATAGGCATAAATCTATGACTCACAACTGCCTTTGGCTAGTGAATATGACCATATTTGGTAATATTGCGAATGATGTCTGGCTAAGCTGGCGTTAAGCGCCTGCGAGATATTATAACGCAATACGTGTAGTATTACGTTACAATATAAACACATCAATATTATTTATAAACAGTCATTAATTTGTTATCAACCACATATTTATACGAAATTGATCATAAGTTTCATATTTTGCAAATTAAGCATAAGTAGTTTAATTTATAGGTAGTTATGTAAAATGGAAATTACAATCGTCATAGGTTATTGTTAATGTTTTTATGAAATACTTACTAAGGTACTTTTGAAAACGATCACCATAATAAAAAAATAGCAGATGATTTAAACCTAATCGATGGTAAATAGTCCTATATGAATCTATAATGCCACTTCACTATTTTTCGACGTGGTTGCGCTTTGTGGAATAAAGTTGCGCTTTTTTAGTTGCGCTCAAAAATAGTTGCGCTTTTAGGAATACCCCAGCTTAAACACCGATGATTTATATTTCAACAGCTTAATTAAGCTTTTTAAATTTAATGTTGTCAGTAGTGAACTGATACTTCAAAAGCCTTTGACTGTCGTCAATATGTTTGGACAAATCCTTTGATGGTCGGCAATATAGGTTGTAAAAGTTGTGATCATTAAACAAAGTTGCAAATAAGTCGGTATTGCGTATGAAAAAGTCAGTTCTTAATGTACAGTTCTTTTGAATCCAAGACTTAGGTAGGTAGGCATAGTTATAAAATAAAATTGGTTGCCTGTAAAGTCGGTATACGGGCGAAAGTTTTACGTGACAACGACTTTGAGTGGTAAAATAATTTTAATGTGAATATTCATTCGTATAGTAGGAAGAAGGATGAAAGACGCGTGCCTTTCACTTTTTATGTCTGTCTCTCTCGCTCTTAGGCGGGACGCGTGCCTCTCACTCGCTCTCATTGTGAGCGCATAACGTGAGCGGAGCGTAACGCAGTTTCTTGAAGTGTCACCCGGCAAACCAATTTATAAGACGTTGTCACGTCAAAAAATTTGAAGGTAGAAAAGAAAACATTAGAAACCACTTTCAGTCCTCGTAATTTGTACTAAGTGTCAGTATAAAAATGTTTGTGATAAATTTATTCCATCTCTGACATTTATTACGAACATTTTCTATATTACATGCCCATTGGATGAGTGTTAGAGAAAAGAATAACCTGCCTATTTTTACCCGACTACGGCGAAGCCAAAAGGAAGGGTATCTAATATTTTTGGCAGTCTATATATGTATGTAAGTATGTTTTTATGTTCCGCCGTAGCGCCTAAACTACTAAACCGATTTCAATAAATGGGGTGTCAATAGATTCGTAATAATAGCCCGGGTGACAAAGGCTATATAAATTTTATCTAAATTTTCTATTACAGAATTAATACTTCAGATTCCAACCTCAAAAAAAACTAAACTGAGATAATCATTACGTGTTTGGTATCAAAAAAAAGGTATTGGTGAGCACATTACAAATATTATACTGTATGAGTCAAAATATAAGTTTATAACGCGGTTGTACTTAAAATTCGCGTCGTTCAGACGCTTTGCGTTAGGTAGGTACCTATTTTTCTTCCTTTACATATGACAGTGTAAATATTGCACGGTAAGTTTACATGCCTGTTATACCATGGTACAATTGGGTAATTGCTGGCTCACCTATTTTCAGCTCATCTATATTCTATACCGATATACCAATATTGCTGCATTATTGCATCAGCCACCTTGAACACGAGGCTCCGTCACGAGGTGCTGACTGGACACAAAGCGGACCATCGCACCATCGACGAATTAGGCAATATCGATCACTTTGGATCAATCGCTGATCACGGTCGCTAGGCTCTAGAAATTAGTCTTATAAATTGTAATTTTAATATTATAAATAAATTTATTTTAAGTAAATTGGGTTTTTGTCATCTACCTGCAGCATTCGTAATTTGCCCCATCGGGATACGGCAAAGGATTAAATAAATAGAAAATATTTAAAAACAATAACCCGACTACATCAAAAAGAGGGTCTGAAAAGGACAAGACAAGAAAATAGCTCATTCAGATATAAAACTAGAGCCGTGGTCGCACCTATTGGATACTATTGTACATACATGTTGTTACCTGCCACGTTTGTTTAATGCAGGTTATGTATTCATGGCACGCACATTAGGTAGTATACCTACCTGTAGGTGCGACCACGGCTCTAGTTTTATGTCTGAATGACCTATTTTCTTGTTTCGTCCTTTTCAGAATTCAGACCCCATTTTTTTATCAGCTAGTTATCGGTTCCAACTAGTGGCTTTACTTTCAGAACTAAAAAGTAGTCGCTTATACAACCAATTACTTTTACCAGAAGTTATTGCAAATACTAATCAGATTTCTATCGCAAGTCATTCAATCTAGAGACCATTGAAACAACGGCTTACTTAATTATAAACAAGTCGTCAAAACAGTCTATTTTCTTTGTTGTATAGATTCTATGCTTTGATTTCAACATTTTGAAAAGTAGATACTATTTGTTACAGTTACCGTCAAATTATACGAGTATTGTAAATTATACTAATGTTTGCTTAAATTATACTACTCTTCGTTCGGCATCAAATCGGAGTAGCGAGACAGCTTGAATTACTGCGCCATCAACGCACACTAATGTACCTTACATTATTGTGTGACATTTAGAGCGCATTCAGAATATTCTATATGACGTTGCGGTCACATGCAGGCTGCGATAGCGTGGCCCAGCTCGCGGTACTATGCCGTATCGGTGTCGGGTCGACGCCGGGCCGACGACGTCCGTCAGTAGTCTCCGACGCGCCGCACGGTCGGCGGACGACAGGCGCGGCACGCCGCTCCATTAGCCACTAAACACGTGCTACTATTAGCCAGGAAAGCTCGTTATCTCGCTGCAAGCGCCACTCACACTTCTTTTACTACATATGAAAAGAAAAAAAACGCTATCAATTTTCATACGTGCTCACACATCTGAAAAGAATTCTTATGTATGAGTATTTTCAGTACGTAATGGGTATGTCGAATTTCAATTCCAATTTCTGAAGGTAAATAGAGACAGAGATAGCTCAAAGATAGCTTTAGTACTTCAATCAATACTTTGTATGAAAATTGAGCACTACTGTGAGTCTAAGTTGCCCTTCCACAAACTGAGTAGGGGAAACTAAGTTAGTATCTTGTCCGCGACAGTAGAGTAACCGCAGATCTACACCAGCAGTGGGATACAAACATTTGTTGAGCTGATTTGATCGTGTCGCCGTTATGCAGGTAACAATCACTAACTTTACAAATAACTAACTTTACATATTCGGAATAATACTATTCATTGTAACGCGGGTTATGGCTTTTTACAGTTTCGTGGAATTTCGGGTACGTAACCGCAGTCGTGGTCAGTTTAGTATTTAGGCCTTAGGTTCGTCTTGCAACGACGATTGCTACCGGGAATTCGTTAAAAATACCATAGTATTTTGTATGATATGGAACTTACGCTTAATCTAAGGCATAATATATATTATTCACATAGGTTAACAACAGCCACAGTCACAGAAATAGTTACTCAGTTCACAAAGCAACTCGGTCAATATTAATTAACCACAACTCTATAGATAGACCGGTATATTAAGTTGCGGTTACTTAAGAGATTGATGCTATACAGCTCTATACCTAATAGGTGAGTAGTGGAGATAAAATATAAATGCGCCACTTAGATCACATTAAAACTCTTTATTGTACACCAGAGAAACAAAAAAGATACAAGAGTAGAGAGATCAAATTTAAAAAACTTAAAACTAGTAGTACAAGGGCGGTCTTATCGCAAAATGCGATATCTTCCAGACAATCAAGAATGGGATACATGAATTAGTGACAGAGAGAATGGATAGGTTGGTGTACTTCAAGGAATAGTGTATTCTGATGAGCTCAATAAATCTAATAATAATACTGTGTAGGTACTTACATACTAATATTACAACATAAATAAATATATACTTGATAAAGTATATAAATAAGTACAATATCAGTGCAAGTTTAAAAGAGCAGTCATGGAATATCTCCTAAGTAGTGTTTGGTGACAAGTTTCTTAAAAACTGACAAGGATTGAGTCTTTGAGACAAGGATTGTCTTATTGTCTCAGGCAACGAATTCCCACTTGAGCTTCATGCGAAATTCAGAGATAGCGATAGAGCTAGCTTACTGATAAATAAATCGTGTAAGATACGATGTATTGGTTGACGTATATCATTCGATACTTATTAGTTATAGTACCAGCGTTTTTCTTTTCGCGTGGCGATGAGTGCTCAAAATTGCAGCGTCATTTGGAAGCATGACTCGTAGACAGCGCTTATAAGTGCATATTTTAGATTTAATTAACTATTAAAAGGATTAGTGCCGGGGTAGAAGCTTGTTTACTTGTGAATTAAAGTTCCTCTCCTGTGGCTGTTTTAAATTTACATTTAAGAGGAATTTAGCTTTTGAAGCTTATGTTTGCTCTTGGGAACTTTCCCAAGAGCAAACATAAGCTTCAAAAACGTGTTATACTCGAAGGTTAAAATGACTTCATTTTAACCTTCGAGTATAACACGTTTGATTTTAATGTCACTGGAATATAACGTTCACATATCTTTGAATAATATAATAAAGTAATAAAAATTTAACATGCAGACTCAGCTAACACAGATTTACATAGAATTATTGAAATGATCAGGTGGACAATAGGTATATGGGCTTGTTCTGTGTAAGAATCAACATATTGTATGGATATTTATTTTATGTTATTTGTTATATGTACTGACTTTAAGCATCTTCAGAAGGTTAATTTAGCATATAATGCGTTTAGTGTGACATTAACCATAACTCCTAGTGTCTCATACTGTATTTCCTAGTTGTTTTCACTATTTCATCCAAAGATTTTCTGTAATTCTTCAGCCTAAAGGCTTCTTTATATCATATTACTAAATGCTTTCAAAATGCGTAGTGAACTTCTACAAACAACTTTTTTCGAAGAAGTAGCGTAAATTTACAAAGTATATATCTTGTTTCATATTTTTTTGAAATTATTAACTGTCGAATTTCTTTTAGCATTTACTTCTTCAACATATTGCGTTTTTAAGTACCAGAGAAATGTTTAATTGAGCATGTAGCCAAAAGAACACGCATAATGTTTATTCTGAACTGTGTCGGTACACCTGTTAAATGGCGCCAATAATTGCCCTATTAGGAACAGTCATGGTCTAGACACGCTATGTGTAGCTTTTGTTAAGAACTAGATCTATTAAATCTAAAATATGGGGCGGGGTGGTTAATGAATGGGTATTATGCAAATGATGGATTATAATAGAAAGGTAAACATGACTTAGAACTAACTAGTTTAGCCTGCTTAATAAAGTTGCCATAAAGTCAGGTGCTGTATAGTTCGTTGATTAAAATGTGAAATTTGTAGCATGATATTTTAATCTTATCGAAGGAAATAGTTTCAAAATCAAAGTTATGTGTATCTTAATTTATAATAACGACAGTCTTATATTTTACCATAGTCAGTACAGACGGCCTATATGCACAGGTATGAAACATTGCTAACTATCTAACTACGGGTAAATTATATTATTTGAAAGTTACAAAAACTTTTTATTTAAAACTAAGTACCTACAGGAATACTACTTGTGTAGGTTATTAAAAATACATGCATTTGTTAGGCTGAATTCAAACTTTGCAACAATATGAAATGTTCTTAATTTAACACACGCGAAACCGGAGTCACTCACTAGTTCTCTTTACAACAAGTCGATCCAGGCAAGACAGAGAAGAAATCTGTAGACACTGATGAAGTTAACTAGCCAACCGTTATAATATTTACTAATTAAATTTTCGGTCACTTGGTAATGTCAATCGACTTGCTTAGGGCCTCTGTAAAATAAATACATAGTACAAATCGAGAGAAAACCGAAGCATGTTCTAGTCGTAGAAAGTATTGAGGAAATTCGTTCGCGTTTTATTTTATTTCGACTAAGGATTTTCCGCTAGAGAGGATCGTGGTTCGTCGGTCAGATAAAGTGCGCTCAAATATAAAGTTTCAATTTCTCCGCGCCGTCCGCGAAACGTGCGTTGCCTGCCGAAATGAATGAATGCTCTTCCTGACCTGTACCTTTCGCACTTCACTCTACGCCTTGATAGCATCATTAATGCGTATTCAATATTATATTCAAATAAATGAAGCGCATAATTTTTTTGCGAGTAAAATATTCAAGTACGGCGTATTCAACACCAGACAGCGTGTATTTCCATTTCAGAGTTTCAGCCTCCACTCGCCTGGTTCTATTTTGTGTTGCATTTGATTTTCACAAAGAAAAATGAATCTTATTGCAGTGAAAAGCTTACAAAATATAAATGTGCAGCAGAAATATGTTTCTTCAGTATATACTATTTACTAGAGAACGCCAGCAGCTACGCCTGCAATTTTTTTTAATTTACCTGTTTTGGACGTTCCCGTGGGAATTTCGGGAAATCCCTTCTTAGTGCACCCCTACGGTCCCCAAGGAACATACATGCCAAATTTCAGCTTCCTGCGCCCAATAGTTTCGGCTGTAGCGTGTCTGTCAGTCAGTAACGCAAGGATTTTATATATTAAGATTCTACCACATCGTACTGTTATCAGTTATCACGCTATGAATGTTTTATAGTGTGGTAGGTATTTGTGTTATGATGAGGTGATTCTATGTTTATTTTTATCAATCCAATACTTTTGATAAGACGGATGTTGAAGAATCATAATAATCGTTACCTATCTGTCATGAACAATTCTTAAGCATGATAACCCGAAAATTCAATCTCCGAACAATGGGATCGTATTAGCATACAAAAGGTTTCACATATTTTACGCAAATCCGTTATATTTTGAGTTATCTTCTCGCAAAAGGCAATGTTTTTCCCCTGACCTGTGAAATAAATTTCGTTTGAGACACAGGTTGTTAGCAAGTAGGGGTTGGATTATTTGAATTATTAATTTTTAATTGGCCGAGAATACTTATACGCACACCTGAGTATTGTTTCAATGAGGATTCGTTTGAAATTAGTGATTGCGTTGTTCTTTGTTAGCTTTCGATAGATTAAAAATATTTTGATATGTTTGTAGGAAACGTAAAGTATGAAAGCTGAATTTTTGGACTACTATTTGAAATCAGGTGTTTATTGTGTATCATGAAGTGTTCTTGCATTGCTCTAGCAATCATGTTTGTGTGCAGCGCCTTGCCTAGGCGCCTCGCACTGTTCCGCTGTCAAATTGTCCATATTTTACACGCTGTTTGTATGTACCGCTGTCCAAACTGTGCCTTGAATAATATTACACACGACCCGATAAATGTATTTATGTACCGTTGTACCTCGCTGAGACACTAAGCTGAATGGAAATGTCACTATGTCTAAATGTGTTTGTAGTTTTCATGCATTAGATCTCTATCTTATCTTCTTTGATTTTATAATACGTTGAAAATCATCGGTCAACGCAATACATTTAAATAAATCAAAACGCATTGATCAGATATAAATAATAAGATAAACCGAAAATAAAAGAGTTAGTGAATGTTTTTAGCGGTTATTTAATTTCTCGTTTGGCGGAGTCTCAATCAGGCTCGCATTCGGACCAATCATTCAATCAGCATGTCCATAATTGATGGTTATCACATTACTCGACTCCTTAGCGTTTGTTGTTGATTTTTGTTGTCATTTCACCTTTTAATATATATAATGATGAACAGATGAGATGGTAAACCTGTTTCGTTAGCTATGTACAAATTAAAGGTGCAATTTATTTTAAGAGTCAATTTGTACCTGGATATATGTGTATACCGAGTTTATATGAGGATAAAATATAATATAATTATTAATGTGAAAATTTTTCATAATATTATCGGTTTTATTGAACAACCGTTAACAAACTTTAAACTGGGTACAGATGTTAGTAAAAATACTTAAAAACTCAGAAGGACTAGGAAGGCAGTTTCTGTAACCTACAAATTTTAAGTAAGTAAATGCTGTCCGATACATGGAGGTGAATGTCACTAAAAAAGTGGTCACTTACCAAAATATACTATCGCATATCTATCAAGATATCCTCGGTTATCGATCAACCTACGCGACTACCACTACAAATCCAGGCCTCGCCGAAAATATCCTGAAAACAAAAATAGATTTTCTTTATTTAATGTTACAGAGAATGTGAAGGTTTCAATATTTCAATATTATATTTTGGCAAAGCAAGCATTACCAGACTGTAATGAAATTACGTATAATTTGAGTTCGCTTGTAATATTTATACTCTGAATGGTCTCTTGGTACTTTCGTTTATTTCTACAAAATATGTTTTACTTACTAATGTACTGTTTTATTTACGTATATAACTTTATTAATTCGAAGCCGTCGAGTTGTGTGTCGAGTGTGGCTGCCGTCAACTTAGCTGGATTTCAAACTGCCTCTTGTTCCTGGCTTAAATTGATTTTGTTTTATTGGTACATTTGATTTGGTCGAATAAATTTGGTATGATTTACTTGATTTAGATATAAGCCTATGGGTATTACAGGTAATACCCAATGTATTTTGGTATATTTGGAATAATATAGATGTAGAATAGGATATAGACAATAATACAGAATAATATAATAAATCACCCTCGATTTATTTTAGATTATGCCAAGATGATATGATAAAATATGAGTCTTATCATATATCGCAGAGGTAGTTACCATATCCGTTAAGTTACTGTGTAATCTACAGACAATTACCCTGAGTAAGTATGGATGTTTTGTTTAAAACTCCCACGTGAAAGGGATATTCAAAAAATATACAATACTTGTCAAAAACCCAAGTCTCGCCACTCAATTCATCTAGTGTAAAAAGTTATGACTGCCTCTTCTTTTTTTTGACTGCCTCGTCGGTCTTGCGGCATAAATGTGCGCGTGGGATTGGGTGGTCTCGTCGGGCAAGATGTTATAGAGTTTTTTCCGTTAGGAAATTCGGTAGCAGCACGGAGTCTGGTTATGTGCCCGGTACGGCAATAGGCTCGCCCCCTATTACGTGGGAATAAAATAAATCTGGCGAAAAATGGGTGTAGCAATATACCTCTGCCTACCTCTTCGGAGATATAGGCGTGTGACTATATATGTATGCATGTATTGTTTTTTATGGGATCTTATTTATTTTTGTAGAAAATCCTATATTTTTTACTTACCGGTACCTTCTACTTCTTGTTTACCAATAATATCAACAACGAATTCTCTTAAAGCCCTAACTGCGAATGTAACTTTGTAATCTTATATATTTATTTGGGACTAGAAGACGCCAGCAGCTACGCCTACATTTTTTTTTTAATTTACTCGTTTTGGCCGATCCCATGGGAATTTCGGAAAATCCATTCTTAGTGCACCCCTGCGGTTCCCAAGGAACATACATGCCAAATTTCAGCTTCCTGCGCCCTACAGTTTTGGCTGTAGCTTGTCTGTCAGTCAGTCAGTAGCGCAAGGATTTTATATATACAGATTACAAAGTTATTTGTGCAGATGATTTATTTCAAAAAATTGACCTAAATTGGAAAACATTTTAGTTTTCCCTTGATTCTAGATGTTAACTTTTCATCATCATCATATCAGCCAAACGACGTCCACTGCTGGACATAGGCCTCCCCCAAGATTCTCCACACAGACCGGTCTTGAGCTGCCCGCATCCAACCGCCTCTCGCGATCTTGGCGAGATCGTCGGTCCACCTTGCGGGAGGCCTACCTCTGCTGCGACGTCCGGTATGTGGCCGCCACTCCAGAACCTTTCTGCCCCAACGGCCATCGGTTCTTCGAGCTATGTGCCCTGCCCACTGCCACTTCATTTAATGACTTTTAATGACCTAATAATGCCAACCTGGGACAGTACTACCGCAATGACTTCTGTTGTTTGACAATAAAATGATTGGAATGAAACCGTTTGTGTCGAGTTGTAACGAGCGCCGAAACGATATCCAAATAAAAGATGATAGAGACAATGCGAAATTGATTTACCGCAGAGTACGAATTGAGATTAATAGAAGGATATAATTTATGTTGGTAACTTTTCACGCTTTATAATAATAATATTCTATATTATATTCTACCACATTCACACATCACCATCTAGTCCCAAACTAAGCAGAACTTGTACTATGGGTACTAGATAATAGATAAACATACATACCTATATATTTTTTTTTGTAAATACATACATATTATACATAGAAACACCAAGACAAACATCCATGTTAATGCACACAAATGTTTGACTTGAGCGGGAATCGAACCCGCGACCTTCGACGTAGCAGTCGCTAACACTCCCGCTACGCCAACTGGCCGTACTTTAGTGAAGGTGTTGTACTTATTTAAACATGTGTTTTCAAAATATTTTCAGTGTCATGAGATAAGAGTGTAGCCTCTCGGGAAATTACTGCCGAAATCTCGCCGCCCGCCTATAGACAGTTCGCTCGCCTCCTTTGTGCCTTGAATCAATTCCCGTAACTTATCTGCATATTTTATAATGTGAGACGAAGTGACGCTGCAGCATTCGGTAGGTAGGAACCCCCTTTAGGGATTTCATCGTGTTTCGAAATGTGTAATCGAAGTATGAGAATTACTGATAAAAGATATTTACAAGAAAACTAATTTCCGATAGTCTAACTTGATTAAACTAGGGATTATCTTGGCGCCCTAAATTAAACCTTTTTTATCAACACGGCAACTGTTTACTGGGACTTCATTTCGAATAAGTACTTAGTAATTTATAGGATATTTATGTAACTTACATATTTTAATGTTTATTTACAAAACCTGCAATTGGAAACTCTGTTTTCAAACCTAAACGTACGATATCTGAGGTATTAAATGCTGTGTGTATGACTGTATGGCACACATATATTATTATCATACGGAGGTATGAGTCATAAAAGTGTTAGGGTAGATTAATCCGTGGCATAAGTATGTTGGGGTGCATATGTGTAAACATACTTGGCAGGGGCAAGGCGGGTCGCGACGGATCTCCCGAGGCGCTAGCAACGTTTTCTTGGTAACGCGCACCCAACTTTTAGGAGCACCTGGCGCGAGTCCTCACCGCAAATAGGATTTCCAACAGACCTAGAAAGCGTGCGCTTGTCAGCTAATTTAATTTTATTGTCAATATAAAACAAAATAAACTTTTTTGTCCAAATTTGCTTTCAGTTTTGAAACTATTATATAATCTGTTAAAATCCAGCGACGATTCGTCGTTTCACACGAGACCGATATTTCTGAATTTGTTCCGTTTTATGTACAATGAAACAGAAAAGAATGGAAATCTTTTGGATGTTCAATTTTAACCGAAGCTTGGACGAGCCTTTGATGCCAGCGCCGGTGCTTGACTGTTTATTCCAGTTGTTACGGGGAGCCAATCAAAGCGTTTGCAGATTCAGATCGCCGTCAGTCGAGATATGTAACAACAGAGGCAATGAATGCCACAGTGCAGCTGACGACGGTGATGATACACGAACAGCGAACACGGACTAGCTAACGATACGTCATAATAAAACAAATAAGCTGTCAGCCGAAAACAACTACAGAACTTCTTTGAGGTGGTTTCTGTAGGGACATTTAATATTACGTAAATAAATCACTTTTTGGGAATATAAAATAAGGTAGGTACAAATACTAACATTGCCCAAAAAAATTGGTGATAAAAACGTCCAAAGCTCTTTCATACAAAATAAATTCTAATAGAAAATATAAATAAGTATGTTAATACTAGAGGTCGCCAGCAGCAACGCCTGTATTTTTTTTTATTTACCCGTTTTGGCCGATCCCGTGGGAATTTCGGGAAATCCCTTCTTAGTGCACCCCTACGGTCCCCAAGGAACATACATGCCAAATTTCAGCTTCCTGCGCCCAATAGTTTCGGCTGTAGCGTGTCTGTCAGTCAGTAAGTAACGCAAGGATTTTATATATTAAGATAAGCATGTTTTTGTTTGTTTAGTAATATAATATAATATATTATGCGCTTCTGCATATACTATATTATATTCACCACATCGAAAAAAAATACTAGTAGCGAACAATAAAAAAGGCCTGATTCATAAAAGTACTACTTAGCTTTTGCCCGCGGCTTCGCGCGCGTTGAAGTCGGGGTAACATAAATTTACTTTCAGTCTCAAGTTGTGTGAAGGCACTCCTGATTAGTCTAAAGAGTTCAGAAACTCTATAGAGTACAAAGTAATTCGGTCAGTATCCATGACATTATCTACCATTCAAACCAAATATATATCTATAATTATTCATACCAAATTTATATCTATAAACACTCTCGCATTTATATAATATTAGCAGAGAAAATAATTTCAGCCGTTTGAGCGTAGTCTATAATTATTGGTTTATATATGTGAATAATTTAATCACCGTGCACAATATTACAATATGTATGATATGACAGTAATGACAGATATACGATTATAGCACATGCGCAGCACGCAACTTACAGCGCATGCGTTCTTACTTCCAAGAGGTAAATTTGTGCCGTAGGTACAAACTTCTACCTTCCCTAAAATCTCTTCTAGTTTAATTTTTGCAACTTATGGTAGCCTATGTCCGTCTCCATGGTCCAATATATCTCTATATTTAATTTCGACAAAATCGGTTCAGCCGTTTTAGCGTGAAAATTGAACATACATACATACATACTTTCGAATATATAATACTAGCTTTTGCCCGCCGCTTCGCGCGCGTTAAATTTGGGGTAACACAAACATACTTTCAGTCTCAAGATGTGTGAAGACACTACTGATTATTCTAAAGACTTCAGAAACTCTATGGGGTACAAAGTAACTCGGTCAGTATCCATGACATTACAGCTACCGTTATCTTCTGAAAGGTAGGTACATAATATTAATAACATCACCTTGCATACAGTCAAATGTCAAAGCCATGTTCTAATACATGTTCAATATATCTCTACAAACATTTTCGCATGTTTTATATTAGTAGGGAAAATCGTTTCAGGCGTTTAAATTTACTATATAATTATTAGTTTATATATGCAAACAATTTTATGTAATAGGTCGGGGCAAAAGTATTTTAGTATTTCGAATACAGTATTATTAGTAATCAAACCTCTTTGGCTGTACTGAATGTAACTGGCTGGTTTTACAACGTGCACAATATGACATTATGTATGACGTGACAGTACTGACAGATATGTTAGCACATGCGCAACACTCAATTATTAGCGCATGCGTTCTTACTTCCAAGAGGTAAATTTGTGCCGTACAAACTTCTACCCTCCCTACCATCCCTCCCAGTTTAATTTTTGCAACTTATGGTAGCCTATGTCCGTCTCCATGGTCCAATATATCTCTATATTAAATTTCAACAAAATCAGTTCAGCCGTTTTAGCGTGAAAACGGAACATACATACATACATACATACATGCACACTTTCAAATTTATAATATTAGTAAGGATAAGGATTAAGTAGGATTTAATAAATGTTTCAAAAATATATTGTAAGAATTTACAGGTTTCTTTGTAAGTTGTAACATATACTGTTAAATATAATTACTTGTACAGGACACAACTTAAAAGACAAACCAACGACCTACGGCTTAAGCATTTTGCAGAATTGTCCTAACAGAACCAAATGATGTAAATTACATTTTCTCAAAGCACTGTCATTGAGGTTGTAGAAAAAGTATCTACTTCACTAAAATCCCCACTTATCAAGTAAATTTCAGCCGTTGTTAATAATTATTCATGACCTCAATCATGTTTTAATTAATTTGGCTAAGCGACAACAGATAAATATTATTTTCTTAGAAACGTGTTATCAGCTTAGGCTTCATAAGGCTTTTATTGAGGTAAGTGTAGTTATCGCAATAATATCGCTCTAAGTAACAGAGTCATATTCTACCACGTACATTTACACTATAAAATTATGACACAGATCTACATTGTGACAACTCATAAAATTATAACAAGATAAAAATCAGCCCGCTGCGTTTCTAATGATTTTCAAAAGAGAGTTATCGACATAGTTCCGTGTGCTCACCCCCCTCGTGTACAATACTGAAACATATTTTATCTAGACGGCTCTGTTTATTTAAGTCGTATATTTAACCACATAATGTATTATTGATACACGTATTCATTTAAAATCGCGGTGTTTAATGAAGAATTACGGAGAAACATTACGATTCAAATTTAACTTTGTTTTACGGTCGTTTTAACGACTTAAGATTGTTGATAAAACTCCACCGCATTGTCTTATCGTAATACTGTAGTTAGTAAGACTTTGAAAATATTGCAATATTGGCGTTTATCGGTCATTATTTCAACTGCTTTTGTGAGCTTTCAGAGAAAAACGATTACAATTCTTTGTGGAGTAAAAGCGTATAAAGTGTAAAAGGTGAACATGTCTTTATACTCGCATCTGAACAGCAATGTACTTGTATGCGACGATTAGATTCAATGAAGACATTGTTGCCGTAATTGATTTAGAGTTATCTGAAAATACTCAAGTTAAAGTTACATTTAAGCAAGATACAATTGTACTCAGATTGCGATTTATAGCTGTAATTGGCGGTTACGGTTTACCTCGTAACCAAGTAATCATTGTTAAATGAATATTGTAATATTATCAGGATGTGATGGTACAATAACAAATCTGAAAGTGATTATTCCGAATTTCCATACAGATCTTAAGTAAGGACATTTTTAATTTCCATGTGATAAATATAGAGATAAATGGGTATGTAATTTATTTCAGGTAAAATACCCGAAGACCTTACTGTGTTACAAACATGAGATATTGACTAATCTGAAGTAGACACATTGATACATAATATAAAATATATGAGTTACACAAAGTATCAGAAACTCTACGTTTAGTTTAGGGACCATTAGAGTTAGCGAGAAGGAATGGCGCGACCGCTCTAATCATGGGATTATCTCGTTAAGTCGTTAGTCGGCTGTCATTCTGTGATCCCGGCCAACACTGGCGATTCCGCTGTGTCACTCCAAGATTTTTTGCTCCCTCGCACATGCTTTTGTAGCTTACATGTGGGATCAGATTTGTATTATATTATCTTCCTTGTTATGCGCCCATGTCTGCATTATCTTAGTGACTTATTTGCTTGCTCTTATTTGTTCACAAATATTTAAATAGTCTTTACAACTCACATATAAATAAAACAAAGGCATAACCGAGAGCTAGAAATGAATAGAAACTGACAACAGTGCATTTTAAGCAGAGCTAAAATATTATTTCAGCGTATAGCCCTTGTCAGCTGCAACTTAACTAAAATATTTAATCAATTTTAGCACGCTTCCTGCCGCTGAATCGATAGTTCTATATGCAGGACCAGTCGACACAGTACTCTCAGAAAATGAAGGCTAGACTTAACTTGTCTGAAGCTTGAAGTTGCATTCTCCTCATGTGAGACACATTATAAGTACGTATGTATACGTATAGCGTGTAGGCGTGTGTGAAGTCGTCGACGACAGGGGCACCCACGTAACAGTTATTTGTCGAATAAAGTTTGCTAAACACAGTTGTTGTTGATAAAGAAACTTAACGCTTTTCCCTGAGTTCGTCTTCTTGAACATTATAAACTGACAAGTAGGGAGACTTTGGAAATAATAATAATAACATTTTATTCAAAAAGAAAATTAAATAGTACATTTTAATACACACATGCAAGTATAGCTTATTAGTTACACTATTCATTGAACATTTGTGTCTAAAATAGATAAATAAATATCTGAGCTTCAGACAGCAGCGCTCTTCCTAAATTCCGTCCTAATTACCTGATAGGCAAACACATGTTAATCAATAATAACATAAAATAAGAGAAAAAAAAAGAAAAGGTAATAAGATTTGTGTAGTGTAAGCCTCCCTGTGTGTAATATGATGGGATGAGTGTGTGTATGTTGGGAGGATGAGTATAATGTCTACTACTGAGGTATAATAAGTAACTTTTCGGTTTCGTCATAATTTAGTTTCTGAAAATATTCATTTAATTTGAATTTGCATTCATTTCTACGTAGATCGTATATGTTAATTATTTTATTTATTTTATTATATAAATAAGGGCCTATAAAGGGGAAATATTTAGTTGCATAATGATGTTTAAATATAGGTCTGTCGTAGAAAGTAATATCCTTACGTCGCCTGGAGGTTATGACACTTTTATCATAGGTAAGTTTTGAGTGTTGCTTCATGACAGTGAGCACGATAAATAGTTGGCGGATTGAGAGGACTTCACACGATTGGTAAAGCTGAAAAGTTGGGAACCTATATGGGCGATAAGTACTAACTTTAAGAATAGCTCTTTGTGCTATTTCTAGAGATTTGATGACCGTTTTAGGTGTGCCTCCCCAAACAGTGATGCAATAGCTCCTTACCCTCTGAGCAAGAGCTAGGTAGACTTGTTTAATTAAGGTGGTATCTGCAATAAGCCTAAGATTTTTGAAAACATAATTATATCAATTTTCTTAAACGAGATGATACTAAATTAATACGTGGTTGAAATGAGAGGTTGTTATCTATCATTACGCCCAGATACCTTACTACATTGGTAAGATTTAATTTAGGGCAACGACAGGTATCGCTATTGCAGCAGTCGTGAGCGACCAAGCTGTAAGACGTGGTAGAGGAGAAGGTATTACGCATTGACAATGGTATATAGACAGTCTTATCTGAATTTAATGTTAGGACATTGCTTTTTAGCCAGTGACATACAATGTCAAAACCAGCCTGGGCAGATTTATAAACTTCTTCCCACTTTTCGTCAGAAAACAGTAGAACCGTGTCATCTGCGTAAGATATAATTTTGCCACCCCCTAAATCGAGGTCACAAAGGTCGTTTAAATATACTAGAAAGAGTGTTGGGCCTAGGATACTCCCCTGAGGGACACCATATGTAATAGGTGAGTCGTCACTAACGTAATTGTCAATTTTGGTACATTGACAGCGTTTGGAAAGATAATCACGTATTAACTATAGTTGTTTTTCTCTAATTCCCAACTTTCTAATTTATTGAGATGCAGTGACGTAGAGACCGTGTCGAAGGCCTTGGCTAGGTCTAGAAATATACCTATTGCTTTTTTACCATTGTCAATATTACTAACTACATAGTCTACAAGCTCATGGACAGCATCACACGTTGATCTTCCAGCTCTAAAGCCGAATTGGTTGTTAGAGAGTAAATTGTTTACTTCCAGATATTTTACAAGTCTACTGTTAATGATGCGTTCCAGTAGCTTGGAGACCGAGGGGAGGATAGAGATCGGCCGATAGTTAGTAACACGGTTCCTATCTCCCGATTTATAAATAGGTATTACCAAAGATTTCTTTAACACAAAAGGAAATGTACCCTCTCGCAGGCAATGGTTACAAATGTGTGTTAAAATAGGGACAAGAAAATGTCTATTTTCTTTTAGGAGGTGATTAGGAATATTATCCTATCTATAGGAACACACATTTTTCAGACCTAATATTAGTTGATTCACTTCCGCTTCATCAGTCTCCAAGATCACAAAAGATTTCAGTGTATTTTTATTTTGTGATATGTTAAAATTCAAATGTAAAGGATTATCACATTTTGTAGTCCTCTCGGCCAATTGTTTGCCAACAGTGACAAAAAATTTGTTTACATCTTCAACCGATTTTTTCGGGCCAGCACTATTTATCAATTCATATGGATTATTATTTATTTTAGGCGTGTAGGTTATATTTTTGATTGCACCCCACAGTTTCTTGTTATTTTTACCAGCTGTTTTTAATAGATTGGTCTCGTAAGTTATTTTATGTTTTTTTTTATTATTTTGTTACAGAAGTTTCTGTAACGGGTGTAGGTAAATTTAATAGATTCGTCATCAGGAGACTGTCTAGCTTTTTTGTGCAGTTTGTCCCTGTACCTCATACATCTTATCAGGCCGGGGGTCACCCATGGTTTAATTATTTTTAACCGACTTCAAACAAAAAAAAAGGAGGAGGTTCTCAATTCGGCCGGTATTTTTTTTTTTCGATGTATGTACACCGATTTCGCCGAGATTTCTGAACCGATTTACGTAATTATTTTTTTGTTTGATGCGGAATAGTATCGAATTGGTCCCATAAAAAATGATTCATGTAGGCCCAGTAGTTTTTATTTTATTAGCATGTTTTTATTTATTTTCACCTATCCTTAAGGCAAATTCCTATTCCTATGAATAATAATTGTGACGGCCGGTGTTATGTCAATTTGTCATCACTACCGTCGTCAAGGACTACTGACGTCTACACGACAAACTGGCTGGTCGTCAAACATAATAATTAACAAAAAGGTTTGAAGACTATTTCATTATTTGGAAATGACAGTTTTAAGTTAGATGACGTAAACACTCTGTCAAGTGTTCGCTAAATTCGCCAGTAACTGGCAACAAGGCGATGGCCGTATGGATAATACATCCGCTTTACGTTCTGAAGGCGAGTGTTCAAATCCCAGTCATAACAGTTATGTGGATTTTTTATGAAATTAGGAAAAGGTTTCAAGGACAGGGGTAATGCCAATTTTTTTAACGGTATGCTTCAAAACAAGTGAATATAGAACAAAACTAAGGATTGAATGAAACAAGACTGACTCCATCAGAATAGTTCTTCAAAATTTAATTCTATAACTGATTCATCTGGCCATAATTAAATTGCACTTTCAGCTCAGTATTACATGCTCATAATTATGGAAATAGGAATACCAAAGAACATATTAAATATTTGAATGAGGGACTCGTTTTTATTATAAAGTAGTTTTCAAGATATCAACATTCAAATATTTTGTGCCCAGATGGATCGGAATTTGTTACTTGAAAAACTTTATTGACATAACCATTATATTTTAACAACTACTATAATCTTTTTTTATAAAAACAATTATCAGTGATCATATCACAGAAGTAACACTTCTGAAACTTTAAAACAGTGTATATTAATTATTTTATTGTATGGCCAAGCGAGAATATTGTAAGATTACAAAAATAAACCTTTTGCTTAAATTTGTAATACAATCAATTCTTATAGGTACAAAAAATATCAAATTTAATTGCTACATATATGATACATACATATGGTGTTATGACCATGCGAATTAGGCACAGATGAATCAAGATTTTGCCTATAATCATGTATAAGACATCATACATACAGACTTTACTATTGACACTTTTCTACACCAATCTATAACTAGACGCTTTTAGTCTCTCGAAACGCAGACTGAAGTTGCAAAATAATAAAATAAATTTTATAAAATAGGCATTGTAATCAAAATGTCGAACACGAATGAAATATTTACCTTCGTAACACCAGGATCTTAGCCATCCAGCCCCAGGTACACCTAGCTCGTCCGTAGCACGACTAGCTTCACCCCCACCACGGGAAACCAGACTCATAATCTTTACCCAACCAAGTACGGTCAAGCGTCTTTTTACGCTGTATTAATCACTTCATATTTACTTATTTATAAACACATTAAGGTATTTATAACTAATACATATTATATTTCTCAGAGGGCTATTCATTTCCTCTCGTTAATATAATAATAAAATTTATATTGATTTATGAAAGGGAAAATGCGATATCGACTATTTCATTTCGGACAATGGCAGACGGACAAGACGTATAAATCAGAAGAATGAAGTTCAAATACTTTTTTGTACTTAGTTAGACTGCAATTTTTCAAATATATAATTTGGCCAATATGCGGATTAAGCTAAACTGTACAATAAATTACAGATCGTTTTGTTAGTTGGTTAAAGTGTTGTCTCTTAAGAACTACCCATAACCGATTTACAGGAAAATTACAGGCGAAAGATTGGAGAGGGAGCGAAAAAAACTTATATACATATATTCACGCCTTTTTCCCGTCGGGTAGGCAGAGACAACGAACCGCCACTTACTTCTATCCTTACAAATCTCACGCGCTTCCTCTACATTCATTACTCTTCTCATACATGCTCGCCGGTTCCTAAATCGGAATCCTATCAATCAGTCTCACCCAACACATACTACGCAGTGATCGCATCTCAACTGCGTTAATTCTGCTTTCATGAAAAAAAATCACGTATAAAAAAAACATGATTCCATCATGTCTTTTTTAATTTTTAGTTAACTAGAGGAAACCAGCAGCTACGCCTGCATTTTTTTTAATTTACCCGTTTTGGCCGATCCCGTGGGAATTTCGGGAAATCCCTTCTTAGTGCACCCCTACGGTCCCCAAGAAACATACATGCCAAATTTCAGCTTCCTGCGCCCAATAGTTTCGGATGTAGCGTGTCTGTCAGTCAGTCAGTAACGCTAGGATTTTATATATTAAGATTATAAAAAATAATTTTGATTTAACTGTCTCAGACGTTGCATTTCCTGTAGTGCTTTGCTGTCATGTGGTCTGATTAATAACTTAGATGGCTCTAAACATTGATTTATTATAAATCACTTAATGCGATACCTAGATGGTATATTCTTCACTCGACTTAAAGCCCCAAGATCTATCACTGCCCTCTCCAATGTTGTACCTTAGAGCATAGATATTTAAATAGAGGCACATTTCTTATGGGCGCTCTGTAGACAAACTTTCTGTGACCAGTGTGATCTATATTGCCGCTTGGCGGCGTGGCAGTCGCGCTGTGACAGCTGACTCTACGAGTGCAAGAGAGACGAAAGTTTCTCCTGTGTATCTTAACTACGAGAGCAAGAGAGACGGAGAACGACGCCAGCGCCGCCAACGGCGCCAACTACGTACTACACTGACAACCGTCAACACGCCAGTTGGAATCGGCACACGAAATCGTTAAGAAATGCGCTTCTATTATGAAAATCTTTATTCATTGGTTGTACCTTGGAGCTTGTGAACAGTCACAGCCCAACTTAAAATTTGCAGGAACATTAACCTCTCAACATCACCGTAACCTTTATTCGCTTGAAAAGTTGCGGATGCAGGTGTGATTGATACTAGACCCTCCGCATCTTTTACCCTAATGCCCACAGTTTGATCATCAAATTTAATGAACACTGCTTCAGGCAGTTCTCCTGCTTCTAGTTGATCACGTCGAAGGGCTGGCCACTTTATTTTTTTAATAATTCCCATTGCTCCGTTGACTAGTCCGTCTGAGACCGCCATATTCCTTCTTAACATCACCCTGGAGCCTACGCCTACTTTTATGCTGTGTAACAATCCGCGACACTTGTTTGATTTTTATATTTATTTTCTAACTTTCATTTTAACCCGTAAACCTAACTTTAAAAAAAGTTGACCAAAAAAATTATGTACTTCTTAACTTAAAAGGTAAGACAATTGTAATTTTTTGATTAAATTAAAAAAAATACTCGCTGCAGATTAATTTTTATAAAATTAATGAAAAGCATATATATGCTTCTCATTAATTTTATAAAAATTAATCTGCATGAAAATTATCAATTCTCTAATAAATAAATAACGAATTTATTGGGGACCTAGCTTCCCCACGTGTATATATGTGTTGCTTGAAATCGCGTGTGTCGCTAAGGGTTATTTATCTATGACTTTCTGATGTGTCCAAAATTTGTTTTTTACATTTTTATGGAAATAATTATATTTGAGTTTGAGTTTACACTAAAAAGTATTAAATAAACATAACTACGTTAAAAAAACCGACTTCAAAATCTAAAAATGAAAAAATAATAAAGATTTAATATTAATTAAATACCTATTATTTATACTTATGTGCTATTTACTAATAGGCTTGAAGTCGGTGCCAAGCCTTAAACAAATAATGATATTTTAATCACTTAAATGAATACGAGCAAATTCATGATCATCATCATCAGCCTGCCATCTACTGCTGGATATAGGCCTCTCCAATGGCACGCCACTGAGCCCGATTTTCGGCTCTTTGTGTCCAGCCGCTGCCAGCCACTTTGCGTATATCGTCATTCCACCTAGCCGGAGGGCGTCCTGCACTACGTTTGCCAAGGCGCAGTCTCCACTCTAGAACACGACTACTCCAACGGTTATCGGTTCTGCGACAAATGTGACCAGCCCACTGCCACTTCAGCTTGCTAATTCTTTGAGCTATGTCGATTACCTTTGATTCTCTGTCGGATCACTTTCTTACGAATTCGATCCTTCAGAAACTCCGAGCATAGCCCTCTCCATAGATCGCTGAGCAACCTTAAATTGGTGGACTAGTCGCACCGCCAGTGTCCACATCTCGGCACCGTAGGTCATTACGGGTAGGACGCACTCGTTGAACACCTTTGTCTTAAGCCTTTGCGGTAGGGAGGACGAAAATATTTGACGGAGTTTTAAGGCTTGGCACCGACTTCAACCCTATTAGTAAATAGCACATAAGTATAAATAATAGGTATTTAATTAATATTAAATCTTTATTATTTTTTAATTTTTAGTTTTTGGAGTCGGTTTTTTTTAACGTAGTTATGTTTATCTTACGTCTTGATAGAGTTACCACGACCGAATTATCGAGTATAGTGTTTTGAATAGCTGTGATGAAAAGATTCATAGATATATTTGAATCAGTTGCATTATAGATTGAGTCCCAATTTAAATTAGCTAAATCTATATTTACTTTAGTGTTATTTATTTTATTGTAGGTAAGATGTGCAAAGCTCCTTTTTTGTTTATACTTAAGACACAGTAAAACCGCTTGATGATCGGTGACGGTCGATTGTAATACCAAATTGAGAACCGAGGTTTTAGTTTTTAGTATCACATGATCAAGGCATGTCTTACTATGTCTAGTAGGGAAGGTATGTGCAGGTTTTGAGTGAGGATTCCTGACCAGGGCAAATATTTATGTTGATATCCCCAATAATAGAGATATTTTTGAACGATGTCAGGGCTTGTAAAATGCTGTCAAGTCCTCGAAGAAAGTTATATATATTTTTGTATGAAAGAGGTCTATATATGGCCACTATAGCAGTTTCCTGCCCAAATTTTATAACGAGGCAATTTGCATCCCGACAACTAGGTTCCTCAAATACAACATTCAGGTTGGCTTTACTGTAGACGGTAACACCTTCATTTTGTGTGATGCAATTCTTGGATGCAAACAGTATGTAACCCTCTAAATTAGGTAAAATGGGACAGCACGATAACCAGCACTGAGTGAGGATAATTATGTCACATTCAAACCGAAGTCTTTGTAACATAATGAGGAAGTTATCAAAGTTCCGTGACAGACTGCGTATATTTTGAGTAATAAAGTGAGGTAATCCTTAGGTTTTGTTATATGTCGCTGACAGTTTTCAACATCACATATCAAAGCTTCAGAGACCGTGAGCATGTCAACTTCCTGAGCAATGTCATCCATATGAAATAAATATAGGTGTAAAGCTACTTCGCCAGCTGCGTGTGTTTGCTCCATGTTTGGAAGTAATCCATTTAAAGTGTCAGATTAAAGGGGGGTTGGGTGAATTTGCTTAGGTGGGTTCGGTCAGCAATTTATGTCCGTGTACCGCCGCAGATGTGGTCGGTGGCCTAGCATTCGCCGGCTTGTGGCACTGTTTATAACAACAAAGGCGGAGGAATTAAACACTTAGACACGACACCAGGACCCGCCCGGATAATACCGTGCACCGTACCAACTGGCTCCACAACTTTTGTCTTTCTACCTACTTATTATATTCGCTCACCGTAGAGCTCATTTTAATTTTAAAGAAGTAGTCTTTACTTACGCGCGGTTTACTAATGTTTGCCATAATTTAAAATGCCATAATTTCATATGCCATACTGGTATTTGCCATAATTTCATTAGAAATAACGCTTCAGTTGCCATAATCGTGAAATGACATAAAATGACTTTCACTAATTCCATTTATGTCATAATAATTTAAATCCATAAATGTATTTGCTATAATTTTCGTTTTTAATAATGCCATTTTCCATAACTTTTATTCACCATAATATAAAATATCGGTGTGTATGGCACTGTCAACTTCCACATTCTTTATACTAGTTTAATAAACTAAGGTTGACGGAGCCCTGCTTCGCAGGGCTCGTATTTACGGATTAAGGGTCAAAAGAGAACCTAACATAACCTATTTAGTTACTTATTACAGTCGCACCTAACCTTAGATACTCGAAAGCAATGACGCACAAATTTGACATTAGCTGTCAATATCATTCATACAAGATGGCGGTTGCGTTTCGTTTCACGTTTTTCACATAAAACCTAAATATTGCTTTTATTGATTCCACTAGTTTAATAAGCTGAGGTTGACGGAACCCTGCTTCGCAGGGCTCCTATTTTCGGGCAAGGGTCAAAAGAGAATCTAACACAACCTATTTAGTTACTTTCACATAAAACCTAAAATTACGTTCCGTTTTGCATATTTGAATGAAGAATTTTTGGAAATTGTTTAAAAATATTAAAACGTAACTCCGGCAGCCAAAATTACTTTAAGGGGATTAAAACTAACTCCCTTAAGCCCCCTACACCACCAATACCCTCAAATTCGGGCGACTCGTTTTGAAACCCAACCCATTATATCAAATTTTGATTATGTCAAGAGTCGATTATGAGATGTGTTACTTATGGAAACTAATTATTATGATATAAGTTGTTATAGAAAGTCATTTTATGGCAAATAAAAGTTATCACTGTTGAGTTGTTATGGCAAACGTTATTAGTATAAATGATAATAGTGCAAGTTAATATTATGATCGGGGATGATTATGTCAAACAATATTAGTGCAAATGAAGTTATGGAAAACGAGAGAATACCCTTACGCGCTACTTAGCTAATACTACACAGGGTCAACTAACTACTACTCAAGGACTGGGTCCATAATTGTTACATCTTTATATATATATTTCTTGTGTGCGTGCGTATGTGATTGAACTTCTCCTAAACGACTGGACCGCTTTTGATGAAATTTTTTGTGTGTCCAAGGGGATTTGAGAATGGTTTAGATTCACAAGAAAATAGCGAATATTTATAAAAATATATGGCGGTACGAAGTTCGCCGGGTCAGCTAGTATACCTATAGGTATATTAAGTACCACCTAAGAAAACATTGTGGCAAGTAATAACAATATTTTTATATAATTCTGATTTATTAATATACGAAGAATTTAAGATTTTTAAACTATTATTTATTTTTGCTGTTGTTTGTAGGAAAACATATATATCAATAAAATCTGAATCTAGCCCCGACCCGGCACTGCTTAGTGCAAATATATTTATTTAACATGAATCCCAGGTATATTTTTCATCCCCCCGTGGGATCTCCACCTTGTCGTGGTGGAGGGGCTCAGTAACCGCGGCTTTGAACCCCGCGGTGAAGCTAAGAGGGATCACTGGAGTGGACGCTCCGCGTGGGCTTGGCAGTGGGCTTGCGCAGGATGCGTCCAACGGTACGGGTGCGGGGGACAGTTCTGTCTGTCTCTCGCAGTCGGGCGCGGTCGCATGAGGAGAGGCGTGTCGGTGTTGCGTTGCCGCACACCCTATCTCCCGCGACCAAATGGGGGCGCACCATTCGATGCGTCGCGGTGGGGCCGCAGAGGAAGAGGAGATGCGGTGTTGCGTTGCCGCCCTCCCTATCCTCTGCGGCCGCTGGGTGTTTTGGCGGCGGAGCCCAACACCTTCATCCGCCGCCAAGGGGGTTTTGTTCGGGGCCCGCCTGACCATATGGCGGGCCAATACCCGTTGGGGGGTTGCGACGTATGCTTGGGCGATACCCGACCCTCCGACACACGGGTACATGAAGCACACGAGTTGGTTTTTAGTCAGTAAGAGTCTGACAGTTCCCTTCGCCCATCCCCAGGGCGGAGGGACTCCATGAGGATTTTGTCTGTCCCTCGCCTCTCAGTCGGGCGCGGTCGCAGGAGGAGAGGCGTGTCGGTGTTGCATTGCCACGCGTCCTATCTCCCGCGACAAATGGGGGCGCACCATTGTTGCGTCGCGGTGGGGCCGTAGAGGAAGAGGAGTGCGGTGATGCCAGGTTGCTGTCCTCCCTATCCTTTGCGGCCGCTGGGTATTTCAGTGGCAGAGCCCAACTCCTTCATCCGCCGCCAAGGGGGTTTTGTTCGGGGCCCGCCTGACCATCTGGTGGGCCATAACCTGTCGGGGGGGTAGCGACGAATGCTTCGGCGAAACCCGATATTCCGACACACGGGTACATGAGGAACACGGGTTGGTTTTTAGTCAGTAAGAGTCTGGCAGTCCCCTTCGCCCTTCCCCTAGGGCGGACTCCATGAGAATTTCCCACCCGACACAAAAAAAAAGGAATTTTTTCATTCCCCCTGTGGGATCTCCACCTTGTCGTGGTGGAGGGCTCAGTAACCGTGGTTAGGGCACGCACGGTGAAGCTAAGCGAGATCCCGGGAGTGGACACTCCGCGTGGGCTTGTAGGGGGCCTGCGCAGGATGCGTCCAAGGGTGCGGGGGACTATTCTGTCTGTCCCTTGCAGTCGGGTGCGATCACGGGAGGAGAGGTGTGTCTGTGTTGCGTTGTCGCGCGCCCTATCTCCCGCGACCAAATGGGGGCGCACCATTCGATGCGTTGCAGTGGGGCCGCAGAGGATGAGGAGATGCGGTGTTGTCAGGTTGCCGGCCTCCCTATCTTCTGCGGCCACTGGGTGTGTTAGCGGCGGAGCCCAACAGCTTTATCCGCCGCCAAGGAGGTTGTGGCCTTCGGGCTATCCGCCGGGGCTCCAGGGTAGAATGCTAACGTGACCCCCTGGCGCCCAAAATGGCGTGGAAGTATGCGCTATGGTTTTAGTGGGTATTACGGCCTTACACTCCGGCCGTCGAGTCCCACATGCCCCTCGCTTTTCATCCCGCTGGGGTATGCGTAAATACATTTCCATAGCGAAAAGGAAAAAAAATATTGAGTATACCAAGAGTATTAAGTAAAGAGTGCAAAGCATCCCAAAAATCTATCACATAGTTTCCTAAAAACATATTTCACTATTGACAGTCACAAAAATATCGTTTGTTTCTTTCTTAGTATAAGGGAAATAGGAGTACACGTTAGTCTCTGTAAGCAGGCTCGCAGTGTACTGGCAACACGGTATAACACGTCCAATAATCGCGCGCGTCGTTACCCCCGCTCACCGCACGTGTTCCCATTCTATACAATGAGTTTATCCTCTCTCACACACTACTTAGCCGTAATGCGTCCTACGGAACAGATGATCAACCAACCTACAGGTTGATCGAATCGCTACTGAGGCTTTCACTTGGATTTATATTTTATTTATGTGTTTTGAAATGTGTACACCCACGTTTTTATTTGGTACTAGAGGACGCCAGCAGCTACGCCTGCACATTTTTTTAAATTTATGTTTTGTGCCGTCCCGTGGGTATTTTAGGAAATCCCTTCTTAGTGCACCCCTACGGTCCTCAAGGAACATACATGCCAAATTTTAGCTTCCTGCGCCCAATAGTTTTGGCTGTAGCGTGTCTGTCAGTCAGTCAGTAACGCAAGGATTTTATATATTAAGATAAGTAAAAATGTCACAAATAAGATGGGATGTCTATGATTTTATGTTTCCATGAATATTTAAAACCTGTCTGTAATGATCAAGTTTTATTATTAACTGTGTGTGTTGTGCCGTGCTGAGCCAAGGTTTTCTTCCGAAGTCTACATTTGTCGATTTACGGCCATTTTCAATATTCGATCCATACATGGATTTTGAGATTCGAGATTCGTGTTTGACATATTTTGTATGGAGCTTATGTCAAAAACGAATCTAAAATCTACAGATCTATCTAAAGATCGAATATTGAATTCCGTAGTTAGTGCCATTTCGTACCGATTTTCTTGATAATTGTCTTGCTTATCACCACTTCTAGGTCTTTACTAATTTAATTTTGGTTATTTGACATCCCCCGCATGGAGACTGATGACGCCATTTATTATATTTACTTATATGGAAGACCTTTGATCCAAAAATATAGAAAATATATTTTCGGACGAAACAGCTACCGTCTTAATCCAAACATAATTCAATTGTACTACCTAAATAGTAGAAAAGGAATTATTTTTAGACTGGGTACAAAAATATAGGCAAACGTAAAATAAAAATGCTATTAATACATTTTATTGTTCTTTTGTAATTGTTCAAATGTCACAGACTCTTGTTTTCATCCAATCAAACAGTTCTGTTAAAAGAAATTGATTAATTTTAGTAGTTTAGTAGATACCTCTACTTATTTAGATCACGGATTTTTTTAAATTAATAAAGTGAAATTTCATTAATGCTTAATAGTCGCGAGAGGAAAAAAGTAAGTTATGACTCAAGCACTCATTGATTAGTACTGCAAATAACAAATAACAATCATAGAGCCAGTTTTGCACCTCTCATAGAAGGGACAGAATTGTTCTAATTTCTACTAATCGGGCTGTATTTTAAATTCTGATCCTCAACATTTATTAAATAGCTCGTGCAATGACCGAGGCTGTGTACATATTATACATTAAGTAGAGGATGCCCGTAGCTCCACCCGCCCATTTTATTTTAATTCAATCGTTTCTTCCAGATCCCTTAGGCATTTCGAAAGAACCCTTCTTAATGTACCCCTGTGGTCCTCAAGAAACATGTTTGCCAAATGTCAGCAGTAACAGCCAAGTAGTTTGACCAGGCATGAATGCAGATGTAAGAAATTCGTCTAAAACCTTTAACTAATATATCTTTATCTTTTCACACATACCTACAACATCTTCTTATACCCCTACACGCCTAATAGTTTCGACGGTGCGCTGTCGGTCAGTCAGTAATGCAAGAATTTTATATAGATATACAGATATTGTCAATATAGACCAATTGTGATCAGGCCGCTGATAATTCTTAAACAATATTTGGAGAGCTTGAGTGTTACCGTGGTAAAAAGGTTTTCGAGTCTCTTAGGGAAGCCAAATAAGGCAAGATTTCTTTGTCAACACGAAGTAATAATTGTTATTTCTTACTCTAGCAAAATATATTTCTTTTTGGCTGACATTTCGTTAGTGACACTCTTAATATTACACATTATATGATACAAATAATATAAAGGAGGAAAATCAGACTAAGCTGAAGTACTTGTACTAGTTTTTAGAAATGTTGGCAGGGAAAAGAAATTGCCGAAGCCTTCTTAAAAAAAGGTTTCTTCATACTGTATAGATAAGGCATAGGGTGTCCTAATATTGTTTCTGAATTTCCAAATTTAAATCCATAGGCTGCTATTTACTATTAGGTCGGATACATACCTGTTTTTGCTTTGTGGTTGTAAAAAGGTTTTTTAATGCACTGTACTCGGGATATAAAAATCCTTTTCACAGCAGAAATACAACGCAGTTTTATTCAGCTCCAATGTGTCGCACTACGCAGTTACATAGGTATGCTGTGCTAAAGTTTTGTAGATGGGACTTTTCATTGTTCTCTCTATGTGTCAAATTAAAATAAAACTGCAGAATTTCCTAAATTTAAAAAGTATAATTAAATAGAAAGAGATACGTGCTGTCTTGGCCAATTAGACGCACGACTAGCTTATAACTTATTTAGAATACATTTCTAACTGACCTGCTGGCTAATGGTCAGATCACAACTATAGCTTGCTTTGCTTAGAGCTTTAAAATGTCACTCCTCGCTTATGTTTTCATGTTACCTCGGTGACGCAAATAACAATATCCGCTACCATGTGACATAAGCGCAAATGTCAAAGGCGTTCTCGCTCCACAATGCGTAGTGGCCTTTACTTGTATTGAAACACTTATGCATAATCGTCTGAAGGCTAAAACTACCCAGTTAGATGGGTAAAGTCTTTGAGCATACTTTTAGGCTACATTGGGTACAGGTTCTAGCTATGTCTTACCATATTAGCTTTTGATTTAGTTTCAATCGATTGTAAACTTTTCTCCATTTAATATGACTTTCTTAATAGCTTAGCTAAACTAAATACATGGATGGAAATAATATACAATACTATTGATGGAAAACTTAACAGCATAAATAAGTTGGACCTATTTTTTACCAAGAGCGTAGTTAAAGACTGTTTACCTTAATCAAAGACAAATTCTCATAACCAGAAAGATTTTATATTAATTATTTATTTATTTATAATATTATTCTTTACTTCTTGCCGTGTGGTTGACGGCATAGAATACAAGTGTCACCACCCCCTATCTTCCCGTGGGTGTCGTAAGAGGCGACTAAGGGATAACACGATGCAAATACCATCTTTGCGTAGAGACGGAAAACTCGACATCAAACCCTATACGACTGCCTCGTTGGTCTCGCGGCATAGATGTGCGCGTGGGATCGGGAGGTCCCGGGTTCGATTCCTGGGTCGGGCAGTGTTATTGGGGTTTTCTGTCACGAAATTCTCAGTAGCAGCACGGAGTCTGGAAATGTGCCCGGTACGGCAATAGGCTCGCCCCTTATTACGTGGGACTTAAGTATATCTGGCGAAAAGTGGGTGTAGAAATACACCTCTGCCTACCCCTTCGGGGATAAAAGGCGTGACGATATGTATGTATGTATGTGTATTCTTTACTAAAGTTGTTGCTAAATTGGCAAAGTTCCATTTTCCAATGTAAAGTTTCATATGTTGATTTGGCAAGAGTTCTGCAAAATACGTTTTCAGTACTTTGTTTACTCGTTTCAAAGATACTCGATTTTCACCTTGATTCACAACGCGGGTGTTTTTAAATGGATGTAAAAACACCGTATTCACTATAAAGACGAAACAATTATTTTTTGTTCACAGAGCAAAGCAACTGTAGATAATTTTAAAGGTAATTACATAGAATGCTTGTTATTATTGAAACATTGTGCTTTAGTGCTAAGGTAAGCGCGCCAAAAAAGGTCGCGCATAATGTCACGAAAACGACGAGCTTGAATTCAGCAATGACATTCGTTATAACCCTTAGACATGTTTGGGTGCGTCCTTTTACGTTCCTTGAGATTGCACTGTATACAAAAATAAAAAATAAGTAGTAGTACCTAATCAATTGATTATCGAAGGCAGCGAAAGCCTAGTGGAGATACCAACAGACTGAGATTTGCAGGGTTGCAGCTGGGTTCACGCTAGAAGGATGATGAATCAATAGCCGAAATATGCCTTTACAGATAGTTGATGCAGTTATCTCTGGTTTCCTTGCTAAGATAAGGGCTTGTGTCGTCACCACAACAGGGCTGTGAAAAATGAATGCCAACCAAACTGCGATGAGAGTGGCCCCGCCGCTACAGAACGTCGACAGGCACCACCGTGGTTTTCATAAAAAGGCCCTGAATGTCTGTAGTGACATATCACATCCACCCCACTGTTTTTGCCCTTTGTCTGCTACAGGAGGTAAACGAGGCGTGATCTGACTTTTCACAGTGAAGACGTAGGCAATAGTTGCCTTATGTCGCCACTTAAATATAAAATATGCAACGAAATAAATTAGAAGTAAAACGTTTAATGAATTAAATTATTAGACATGGCATGTCGCTGAGATTACTCCTATTAATTGTGTTGTATTTTACTATCTTTACTATCGTTTTATGGTTTACTAGAGGACGCCAGCAGCTACGCCTGCATTTTTTTTAATTTACCTGTTTTGGCCGATCCCGTGGGAATTTCGGGAAATCCCTTCTTAGTGCACCCCTACGGTCCGCAAGGAACGTACATGCCAAATTTCAGCTTCCTGCGCCCAATAGTTTCGGCTGTAGCGTGTCTGTCAGTCAGTCAGTAACGCAAGCATTTTATATATTAAGATTATACAAATGATATACCTGTTATATATTGACTTATTGAGTACTTAAGTTCATTGCGAGTAGATTAGTGAACGCTTTTTAAATATAAATATTCACTAGGTACTTAAGGATATGGAATCTATTACGAAGTGGAGTGTCTACCTTCCTTTGAAAGCTTTCAACTAATGCGTAATCCTGATCCATCAAATAATAATTTTATATTACGAGTATTACTAGAGGAAGCCAGCAGCTACGCCTGCATTTTTTTTTAAATTTACCCGTTTTGGCCGATCCCGTGGGAATTTCGGGAAATCCCTTCTTAGTGCACCCCTACGGTCCCCAAGGAACATACATGCCAAATTTCAGCTTCCTGCGCCCAATAGTTTCGGCTGTAGCGTGTCTGTCAGTCAGTCAGTAACGCAAGGATTTTATATATTAAGATTACGTTTTGAGAGGCCGATGTCACAATACAATATATGTCACAGTAGCGATGCGGTAACTACAGACGTAATTTTTCGCGGCTGAAGTATCAGGAAACAACTGTAATGAAATATGACGCTAATTACCAAGTCTATTTTACCGATCTTGTTAAGATTTGTTGATATTTAGAATTGAGGTACTTACAGCAATATTGTACCTAATATTAATCTGTTTCCTGGAAATAAATATTATAATATATAATACATGGTTATTAAATATAATAAATTATAATAATAATATTATAGTAATATTGTTATAATAATATTATCAGATAATTATATTCACTCTACTGACCGAATCATCTTATCTTATACTAATATATAAAGCTGAAGAGTTTGTTTGTTTGTTTGGTTGAACGCGCTAATCTCAGGAACTACTGGACCGACTTAAAAAATTCTTTCAGTTTAGATAGACCATTTATCGAGGAAGGCTATAGACTATGTAACATCACACTATGAGCCACGGGAGCGGAGCAGTAGCCTTCAATAACGCGGGTTTAACCGCGGGCTCATCTAGTTTGTCATAAAGCAATTATACACCGTTAGATCGAACGTAAATGTAATCTGATAATTAGGTATTTATAGGTATGTTTCAAAATACGTCTGCGTCTAATAACGCTGACTGCTTTAGTTCTTGCGGTTACATTATGGTTAGAGATAGTCGGTCAGTAATTAAACTACGCAGCCATTACCACTTGTCCGCCTACTGTTGCATTCTCATAAACTATCCGCATATGTACAATGGTACCGAATCAACTTTTTGTACCAAATAAAGTTTTTGCAGGTATAACGATCAAACAAGGGCTCAGCGGGACGGCAGTGCGAAGACTCAACGCTACGCAAATGGGACAGAAGTGGGTTGCAAAATTTGTATGATATCTGTGTTCTCGTGTGGCCCAGTTAGATAAAACTTTAATAATGGATGATCCCGATAGCTAAACTTTGCTCGGGTAACGACGTTTACCGGCGAGCGCGGCTAGTGGCGAAATAAAATCAACAGACTTGACGACCAACTACTGTCTGTGCAGACACGACGCCGACCTTAAACATTATTGACATATGTCAATAATGTTTTTTACCTTATTGTGCCGTTATTTCTTCTCGCAAGTATCAACTAACTTCTAGTTCTTAGTTATTACTCGTCCCGTGTTCAAAGTGTTGCACGGCCAGCCTTTGTTGTTTGGTAGATCAAGATTCAGAAGATCTTTAAAATTTTTTGGCTTTTATTGCTAATTTCATCAAAACTAGTTGAGGAAAGCGTGGCCAAAAATAAATCAGCCTCACATTCCCATTTTCTATATTACTAAGATTCTGAAGACTAATTATTATAATTAGTATTCAAAAATCAACAGCAATAGCATCATTTAAAGATTCTAAATCTTAACAGAAACTCTTTGTTACGTATAAACCTAAGTTCCTTTCAGCTTATCTATTTGTTTGCCGTTGTATTTGTAAGTGGAATGAACAAACAGCCTAATAACTATTTAAGTTTAACTTAATAGTTTCGCTTGTAGGTACTTACGAGGCGAACAAATTACGATTATTTACTTTATAACGATAAGATCTCCTGTCGTCAACAGTTGTGAAAGCATACTATCCCGTTTATAAAAAGATTTTTTTTTTACTGGCGGCCAACATTTTACATGCAACCTTGCAGAAAGTGTATTCTAAGTTGTTTGGTTTTAACTAAAATATTTTCAAGAGACAAGCATACGTAGGTATTTAATTTAAAAAAAGTCTCTATACATAAACTGTATTATTACGTAATAGCACTGTTGAAAATGATGATAGCTTTAAATTGGCTTATAACTTTAGTTCCTTTCAGTTTCCCCCCGTGGGATCTTCACCTTGCCGTGGTGGGGGGGCTCAGTAATGCTCAGGTGTACCTCAAACCCACGGTGAAGCTAAGTGGGGATCCCGGGAGGGGACGCTCCACGTGGGCTTGCGTGAGGCCTGCGTAGGATGCGTCCCAAGGTGCGGGTACGGGGGACAGTTCTGTCTGTCCCTCGCAGTCGGGTGCGGTCGCGGGAGGAGAGGCGTGACGGTGTTGCGTTGCCGCGCGCCCTATCTCCCGCGACCAAATGGGGACGCACCATCGTTGCGTCGCGGTGGGGCCGCAGAGGAAGAGGAGATGCGGTGTTGCGTTGCCGTCCTCCCTATCCTCTGCGGCCGCTGAGTGTTTTGGCGGCGGAGCCCAACACCTTCATTGGCCGCCAAGGGGGTTTCGTTCGGGGCCCGCCTGACCATCTGGTGGGCCATAACCTGTCGGGGGGGTAGCGACGAATGCTTCGGCGAAACCCGATATTCCGACACACGGGTACATGAGGAACACGGGTTGGTTTTATGTCAGTAAGAGTCTGACAGTCCCCTTCGTCCTTCCCCCCCAGGCGCAGGGACTCCATGAGGATTTTCCAACCCGACACCAAAAAAAAAAGGTCCTTTCAGTTAATGTGGTAAGCCTAGCTTTGAAAGCAACTTACAAATGAAATAAAGTTCTTTAGTATCAAAATAAATCATGGGCAGGCACACAATCATAAAATATTTCTTTAAAGCAATCTCAGATTCCATTGTGGTGGAGGTGTTTTAGTCCCTATTCCAATTCATGCGAGGATTAAATTAATTGTACCCATTTTATAACCTCAAGCTTGGCAATGCTTTACATGGAGAATAAACGTTCGATCTATTAGTAACTGTTTCTTCCTTTGAGAGTTATTTGAGTCAGTTTTTTAGATAGCTTTCAATTTTGGTAAAAGTTTAAGTATTTTGCCAGCTTAAATACTTGCGTTGGCAATGATTTCAGTGCAATCGGTAAAAAACTAACCGTTCTAATAAAAACCAATGTCTAAATCATTGGGCTACCGCCACGTTTCCTCTGTGAATGGTTCAATATGCCATTATTTGAGACGACCAGTTGGCGCCGCGGGAGTGTAAGCGACTGCTAAGCCGATGGTCGCGGGTTCCGTTCCGGCTCAAGTCAAACATTTGTGTGCGTGAACATGGATGTTTGTCTTCGTCTGGGTGTTTCTATGTATAATATGTATGTATTTACAAAAAAATGTATATATGTATGTTTATTCATTATCTAGTACCCATAGTACAAGCTTCTGCTTAGTTTGGGACTAGATGGTGTTGTGTGAATGTGTTAGAATATTACCATTATTATTTTTAACCGACGTTACCTACACGAAATACGGTGCATAGGGTTCCCGCCAAGAACTTAGGGTCCCAAGCCAACCTCACCTGCAAGTGGTGCACCTGCCGATCAACGGACGAGGCTCTGGCAAACAAAATATCCCGATAAGCGGCACTAGGCTCGCCACCTATTACGTGGGATCAAAACACTGGCGAAAAGTGGGCGTTTAATATGCCTCTGCCCACCCCTTCGGGGAAAAAGGCGTGAGTCTATGTATGTATGTTACACGAAAGGTGTACGTACTTTAATCTTGAACGCGTTCCCAAATCCAGTCCAGTTTGGTCTCGAATCTAAACTACAATAGTATGGACATAAATTGTTCCGTGTCCAGATGTTGTACATATGAATTGCGTTGGTTGGCCTGTGTAATTTACATTTATATAAACACGAGTTCTGTGTAAATTGTCTTCTAGTTTTAAAAGTATGTTATTTAGCTAGCTATTTCAATATGCCAAATATTTATCACGAAGATGTTTAAATAATGTCTTTGTCTGCGATTTTTCCATAGATTATGTGTCGTAAAACTTATTTTTTATTCTGTGGCCCGTTTCGTTAAGATGGGGAATGGAATTTATCTTTTCCAACTTCTCGAGTATAGTCATGATTAAATTCTTTGCGGGTTTCAAGACACTTTAAATGTCTATTGGACTTGGCGAGTGACACAATTCGTTAATTTTGATAGTCATCTGTGCAGAAGCTGGCTTTTTGGATAACAAGGTTTAGGTAATTTGACTATGAAATTAGTATTAAAGTAGATGTTAAGGACCGTTCTAGGTTTACGCCTATAAGTTATGTCAAAGACCTTATTTCATACGAAATATATGATGATTATTTTGTTTGTTCTTTTCTTATTTTATTCAGACTTTTTCAGATTCTAATTTTCAGCAGACGCATGCTGCGGCTTAAGAAAATTTGGGACCATATTTCAAGTTCAAATTAATTTTAAAACATCATCTCTTTGTGAAATCATATCGTTATAGTAAATTTTGAGGAGGAGTGCTAAGTAGTCTAAGTACCAAACAAAGTGGACGGACATATTCCCACAAAATTTGTAATACCTACCTAATTTGGTTTTAAATCGCTTATAGAGAATATTGTTTTTTAAACGATTCTGCCTAATACTAACACATCTGTAATTCTTAGACAGGCTGCACGTTTAGAATTGATTGATCAAGTGTCGCAATGTTGCAAATGCAATGCAAGTTACCTTTTTATTCCATTTACAGGCCAACATTTTACCGGACTAAAAGTGTACTCTTGCTTTTGCAACTTTATCAGGAAGCAGAAATTTTATATTTCTATAGCTGCTATGTCCCAAGGAAATTGAACAGTAAAATTTAAGTTCGGGGAAAAAGTGCGATGAAATACATTCTCTGTAACTGTTGCAGTTTAATATTCTTTGGTACATGTAATGTGAAGCTGTCCTAGGAAGTTAGAAAAGTAAAAAAAAAAATATTTTTCTTAGATTTACATACATGCAATAGAAAAAGTTTAGATGTATTGCGCATAAAGACGAAAAAAAATAAGATATCAAGTATTACAGTCGCTGATATAAGTGATAAAATAATGTAGATAACTCACTGGAAATGAAGTGAAGTCACTTTGTTTACTAATATGTGTAAGTTAATATATTATGTAGTATGGGCCGGGGTGGCGTGCCGTTTAGGCGCAAGTACGTACTAGAGGAGTTCTTTCCTCTCAAATATAATCCGATATAAGGCGTGCTGTATACGACTATACCTTTTTTACTTTATCCTACTCGTGGAAATCTAAGTGCGTACTGGAAACTTGTAAGTGACATCTGTCTCACAAATAAAATAAAACCCAATCTGACAATAAAGGGTTCTTAACGTTAAGTGGTGTTTAGTTGAGAGGGTGTGAGTGGCGTGCCGCTATACGTGGCGACAACACGGCATGGTTACAAAACAATGCTTTGTTTTGCCGATCACAGCAGGCCACCTTTACTGTTAAATGCGGATTGTTTTAACAGCTTCCTATCGAAATATTGTTGGTGGTTTTTCATGCAATGCACGGCTGCAATAAATTTTTTCGCCGGTGAAAGTTTTATGTGGCAAATGTACTTGGACATTTTAACTGGAATGTAATCTTATTTAAATGTCAAATTAACGCTCGTAGTTTCCAGTGACCTAGATAACACTGTAACATTTAGATTTAGTGAGCGTACCATCAGGTGGGTATGTAAATGTCGAATGCTATTATGCTTTTAAGCGCTCGTCATTTTGTCTCTGGTGAATGGTTTGAATGTTGTATTGAAATCGAAATTTTACCAAATGAAATACCTATGTTTAGGTGAAAGTAAACTGGGTTCGTAATGAGATACTCATTCAGTTACTTAGTTATGTTTCTACGAAGAATTTTCTTGGCCGTTAACAATAATTATTCTCAACCTGATGATTCTTGTGAATTTTCATCTCGAGGCTTCACCAGCGTTATATTAGATTTACATACTTAAGGCGAGGTTGCAGTACAGTGCGTAGCTTGACCTCACCCCCCGCAAAAACAAAAACACGGCGATGGCGTCAGCGAGTGAGTGGGGTGAGGGGAGGGGGGGTTTCGTGTGTGCGTGTGCCACACGAAACCCCCGCTCCCCTCACCCGCAGCTTTAAAAAAAAAACCGTAGATGAGTTATGCGAACTTCAAAAGTGGCACATTAAAAACAGGCTAAATGTCTCATTTGGCTTTGGTCACGTACGCGCTGCGGTCGGAAGCGCTCGCTCTTTTACTCGCGTGTGTGTACACATTACATTTGAAAGTGCCGTCGTGTGTAATGAGATTTTGCACAAACTATAGTAGGAAAATGACTAAAAGTTATGGAATCACTTCTCATTCATGAGTATTATAATATTACAACGTTTTATTTACAATATATAATAAATTCAGTATCACAAATAATAGAGTGAATAAAAAAATTGGCATTTAGCGAGTATAAAAGAGAAGCAGTATTGTGCGTGTTCAAAGACTAAAAAACAAAGTATCCAGATGGGACATTCGTAATAATAAAATACTGATGTGTGTTTTTGTCAAGTAATAAAAGTGCTTTGAGGCTGAATCAACACAATATATTATTATTATAGAAATACAAAATCATACGTAAGTTACAAACATTGACGGATGATCAAAGTCCATTCACTTGTTCTTGTTTTTCTCCTTTTAGTATTAAACAACTTAGTAGATTGTACTGCACAGTTTTCGCTGCCGACCCACCGTACCCCTGGCAGTACCCCTGGGGGTATGATGGGTCTTTCAAAGCTTAACCGTACTCCCAGATAATATTGTTGTGTAAATACTTTATTAATTTCAGTTCCTTAATTTCAAGTTCTACTATTATGTGGGATCATTCCCAGTATAGTAGTAGTATTGAACAATTCTATGATAGAGCTGTCCTAATTCTATTAGCACAATTTGATGAGGAGAACAGAACTAATGGGATAAGTAATAGGAAATGTCCCAGTCTAGTTCTATGTATGCTTTTACAAGGGAATTCAATAGAACTACTGGGAATGATCCGTAGTGTCACGACATCGCGCTCATATATCCGAATGAATATGTTTTGTAGACGTTCATTTATTTAATATGTAAAACAAAGGAACGTCTACAAAACAAATGAACGCCTACAAAATTACAGAAAGTGAACAGCTATCGATAGTGATTGCAGAAAACAGGTGCATGCGATTTTCAACCTAATTGACATTAGTCAGAATTTATAATTATATTACCCTAATATTGCCAGAAAGCGAGATAAAACAAAAAAAAAAGTTTGTCATGAATTGTCAATAAGGTCGAAAATCGCATGCACCTGTTTTTTGCAATCACTATCGATAGCTGATCACTTTCTGGTAGTCATTTGTTTTGTAGACGTTCATTTGTTATGTAGACGTTCAATTGTTTTGTAGACGTTCATTCGTTTAACACATTTTTATACATACATATTTATTCGGATATGTGAGCGCGATGTTGTGACACTACCCTTATAAAACATACATAGAACTAATGGTAATTTTCCTATAACTGTTTCCCATTAGTTCTATTCTTCTCATCAAGTTGTGCTAATAGAACTAGTGGGAAAAAAAGTATCACTAGTTCTATCATAGAACTGTTCAATAGAACTAGTGGGAATGATCCGACAGCGCAAGGATGATGATGATGACGGGTCTAACTCTAGCCCACATCGTGAATGATTGTCCGCTCCACTGCTTCCCTGGCGGTATGTCCGAGTTGCACCAGCTCTCTGCAGCGGCCAAAGACTGGCTAATTAACCTAAAAATAGACATATAGGATCCAGCGCAAAGGACGCCATACGAAATGATGATGATGATGATGACGGGTCTTCAACAGTACCACAGATTATACCTATAATATACAAAACATTATAACCATTAGCAGTAATACCTAAACGTTTTATTCTCTAATTTATCTCCTTGTTGCACTATATCATCGTACTAGCGCTTGTCTTCGCTTGTCTAAAAATACAAAAACGTAAGTAGTAAGTCATTATCATACGAGAGATAACACTGTTCAGTTTAATGTCCACGTAGCACGTTGGTATAACACTACGAGCATTTCAGCCAGGAGTACGGTTAAGCTTTAAAAGACCCACCATACCCCCAGGGGTATTGCCAGGGCTACGGTGGGTCCGCAGCGCACAGTTTTTATATTAACGTACCGTTTTAGGTTTCCATTGAATGAAATGAGAATAATAAAATGTACTTTTTTAATAAATGTTATAAATAAATCACATCGACTTTTTATTTCCCTACCTTAAATGAATTAATCAAATTTACTTTGAGGCGAATTGAATTTACTCAAGACAGACAAAGTGATCATGTCGCATCTGAGTCAAATTATTGTTTGTGAAATGGTCAGCATGATGTCACAATGCGCGTCGGTCCAGAGAGTATATGTTTATCTCTATTTCGCGCTTGCGATTAGATGTGCTATCTCACTTACACTTCTTATGTAATTCTTAGTGTGTCGTTTTGACATATTTATATTAGTGTGCGTACGCTTTTCGCGATGCGTGCCACTCGTAAGCTCCGTCATGTTACCTTGTCAGTAACCTGTCTACGGTTTCTTACTAGTATGTCTATGGTTTAAACGATTGAGTTTGGAATACGAATTACTTAGTACTTTTGCGATAACGTACATGCGGGGGTGAAGGGGGATTTTGCGGAGCAACGACGTACGTCCGTCCTCAATCACGCCTAGACAGGCACTGATGAACGGCCGGCGAGCGATATAATGCCAACATTTTGACTACTTTTTTTTCTTGGCGAAAAATGATAACGAAATTACGAAATCTGTTTTTACCATTTATTTTAAAATAAAGAGCTGTTTCTATTTATAATACTTTCATATAAATTCATTATGGAATCTCTAAGCAGTACACGTTTAAAATTGTGATTTAGTGCCATGTTTAACTTTTTTGTTTATCGAGCCAATCATTCCAAATCGTGTTTCTATCTTTACGATTTACTAGAAGATATGTTCAACTTTTATACTTAAATTTTTATTCATTAAAAATATCATAGTTCATGGGACTTTCAGATGTTCAAAAATCTTAAAAAGTACTGCAACCTCGCCTTAAATAAAACTCTATCATCATATTTTATCTATCATACTTAACTTAATAATTGGGAAATATTATATACATACATACATATACTCACGCCATTTTCCCGTCGGGGTAGGCAGAGACAACAGAACGCCACTTGCTTCTATCCTTACAAACCTCACGCGCTTCTTCTACACTCATTACTCAGAAATATTATATATACATATATATAATATTTCCCAATTAGTGAAACAATATAATAATAGTTAATTATTAATATGGTTTATGTACCTTTTCTTGGAATGTGAATAAGCGTAACACAACTAATTATGCAGCTTAGGAACTGCTCAAGCACAATATAATAAGAGATAGCGGATATACTTCAAGAACATTGAATTCGAAACTGAATTTGTAGAGAATATTCAAAAGGCAGAAATTGTCGAACACGTGATTGCAGTTCGCACCCCTGCGACAGATCAAATAAGTTTAGCAAACTGCGCTGGTCGCTTTTACAATACTCTGTGCAATTATAACACCGACGTTTTATTTATTAGTTGGCTATTATTTGTGTAAGATGTGTGCGCGTATGTGTTTCGGATTTTATATTTGGTGTGTGGTTATTTCAAATAACCGAGGCATTTATTTTTGGCGTACCTACATGATTTTGATTTATGTATTATTTTGTGGTGAGGTAAAATCTCTTTTGTATGATTGAGTAACAGAATCGAAATGAAACGCTGAAAAAAAAAACCAGAAACGGATATATAATTTTGTAGATATGAACGTCGTAGTGGTATAACCGGTCGCATTGTTGTTAAGAAGTGCGTCCAGTGTCGTTGGTTTGATCCCCATAAGAGGCAACACTTGTATGATCCACAAATTGTTCTCGGTGTACATTGTGTAAGCTGTCTGATTAATTGTGAAGTCACCTGTGAGCAGGATTTATTCTTCGTGCAGGGAATCAAAAGCAACAAAATTTAGTTTGATTGAATCAGGTGTTACTCGGCGGAACTTCTTTGTAACCTAATGGAAGGAAAGAGGAACCCACCACGCACCCTTGAATTGGCCACCCTAACTATTGCAATAGCAAAAGATTGACAATAATGTATATATATATTTATATATAATTCGCGTCGTCGGTGTCACAAGACCCATCACCAAGCCGAAGTCTACTTATTGTGGACATCATGCTAAATCATACTAACCAAAAATAATACCTGGGAAACGATTTTTTTTAAGATTTCACATTTTTTAAACTGCAATTAAAAGCGTGCGCATGCAATGCTCGAAATACCTACTTATCCATGGGGTCATTGGCGGGGTAAATGCATCGATTTTGTACCTAATTAGAAAAATTCCATACTAACTTTGAGCCTTAATATCTCCTGAACCAGTAATTTCCCAGGTTTGGTGCCGAAGTAAAAAATGTTCGTAGTGATTGGTACAACATGGGATTTCAGTTTTCGTTAAGGGTCTTTTTACATCCTATATATATACACCACTATTTTTTAATAAGTACAAAAAGTTTAACGGGGCACTAAGTATCTCTAACGATTATATTTATATCATATAAAACTGTCTCAAAACTGTCCAAAAAAATACGTATTAATTGGTAAATGCATAACTAAGACTATGACCGACCCGCGTACTATGAATAGTAACAGTAGTAAGCTGCTCCATTGATAAACTCCCCCCTGTCTCTCTACGCCCGCGCCGCGCCCCTATGCTACAAACAGTGCTAAATTGCTAGCGGTAGTTAGCGCATCCATTTTTTCGCTGCAACTGTTAATTGTTTGTCGACGTTTGCCCGACGCGATGGCTCATCAGCTCACATCACGGGAGTATGTAGCTATGTTTCGTGCGTACTTTTTGAGTGGAGAAATCGCGAGTGCAGCTGTGTACCCATGGACCTCTTTTTGTGAGTATACAAAAGTGAGCCGGTTAGTGTCGAACAATTTAAACAGCGCATATTGGACGCTTTTAATGAAGTGAAAAGACAGAAGCGTACTTCTCTCGTTAAAAAACAATTTAATAGAACGTGCTCGACTGTGTATTGACAATGGTGGTGGACATTTCGAAAGACAATGGAAATAATTGTAAGTTTAGTAAATAATACCTACTTAAGTAAATTATAGTTTGATGCGGGTGACTCAAAATCGGTCTGTGTGGAGAACCTTGAGGGAGGCCTATGTCCAGCAGTGGACGTCTCTAGGCTGACATGATGATGATAAAATATTTTTTGTAAATAGCAGATGATTTTAACTTCATAAATACGCCAAAATTACTCTTTTCTTTTATTACAGAATACCTTCTTTTATTTTGATATGTATTTACTTTCTAATTACATACTTCCGTATTTAATTACTTGTAAAACGGTTTATTTTGCCGGTCCTAAGCCCAGATGAAGTATGAAGGAGAGGGTTGAATTTATAAAATTAAAAGTAACTACCTACACTTATGATTTTGCTTCATTTTATTGTCTAAGGCTACCTACATTATATACACAGAATAGATACGGCCTGCCGGATTAACTGATATAGATACGGCCACATTAGTATATTTTAGTTATTTCCACAGCATAATGTCATATGGCATTTTATTATGGGGCAACGCAGCTGACATTCAAACTGTGTTTGTACTGCAGAAGCGGGCTATTCGTGCAATCTACAGTCTTGGTTCAAGGCATTCACTGAGGGAAAAATTTTAAGAAATTAAGATATTGACTGTCGCATCTCAATACATTTATGAGAACTTGTTATATGTCAGGAAAACTATAAATAGGTCTTCTAAATTCAGCGACATTCATAAATTAAATACACGAAATAAAAACAAACTTGTTCTACCTTCAACTAGACTACAAAAAATAAGTAACTCATACAAGTGTCAAAGCATACGTTTTTACAACAAAATTCCAGGCAAAATTCAGGAACTAAGTATTAATAAATTCAAAGTATTTATTAAACAGAGCTTGTGTTTAAGAGCTTATTACACAGCTAAAGATTATTTAGCAGACAAAAATGCCTGGAATTGAGCTTAAGAATTATGAATTGTTACAATTTGAAATTAGTGACAATATATTTATTTACATTTGTAGTACTTATATTTTTACAATTTGACATTTTTGATTTGACATTTGTAATTTTATTTATTTTGTTTTGACATTGTTTGATTTGACATTGTTATTTTATTTTCTTTTGACATTTAAAATTACTTAAGTAATAATAATAATAATAAAATTTATTCGCAGATATACAGAAAGCATAAATATCAACAATGTTCTAATATAATATTACTCTTAATGCTATAGATTTTCAATGAGTTGGAAAGACTCATACCCCTGTACTAGTTGAAAACTGTATCACAGGCGGTTGGGTCCTTCTTTACAAATTTAAGGTTTGTATTTTACAATACAGCCATAATAATACGTAGTTAATAATAAACAAAATTGCCAATATAAAACTTATTTACTAATAAATATCTATGTTATATAATAAAGATGGTCATGAAATATACACTATAATTGCGTGTCGAGCATTTTATTGAACTTACAGCGAAATTTATAAAACTGTGTGTCAGCCAAATCGTAAATTATGTCAATGTTATTATTAACTGTGTACATAATTCTTGTGTGCATTTAATGTAACTAGATGATCTTACAATATAATGTTTGTAGGTCAATATAATGAGGTGTGTTAAGTGTTTATGAATCTAAAAATGAAATATTAATTCTTAAATAATAAAGTTGAAGAATAATAAGATTAAAGGTCGGAAATACCAGAGTACAATGTCGCTCTTAGGCGCCTTCATAATCAACTGAGTTTATGTACCTCTTTTCCGCCATTATTCTTGCTGGGCAGTCAGTAGAACCGGTGTTGTGGTTGCTGGGCTTCTTGAAGTGCAAGCAGGTCGCGCATTTAGGGTCTTCGGATTTCCTAGTGCAGTCCTTTATTGTGTGTCCTTGGTTGTCGCAATGACCGCATGTGTATTGAGACTCTCTGCAAGACTTAGCCGCATGACCATACTGCTGACACTTATAACAGCGCGTAACTAGGGTGTAATCCTTCACCGGGCAAGATGACCAATTTATAAAAATATGTATGTAATATGTCTTGGATAATTAGTGCTTTACGTATCGCTGCTGATACTTCAATGACATAGTTACAGGTCTCAGCATCTTTGCGGCCCGATTTGTGACTCAACTTGGTTTCATTGAGTAAGGTCTCTAGATTGCAGCTTTGAAGTTTCTCTGCTAAGTTCTGGTGGTACAGGCACGTGAAAACTTCCGTCTCTTTCATTGTTGAAGGCACTCCAATGATCACAATCCTAGGCTTACGTTTGTGGGGCTCATTGATTATCCCTGAGTCTGAGAGCCTGAGTTTGCAAGTTGTATCGATTGTTTGACTTTCTCCATGTCGTCTTTGGTCTCTGTGCTAATGATCACGCAGCCATTCCTTATCTTGTGCAGTGCTCTCACGTGAAGGTTCATTTGTTCAGGCCTGATTATTTTTGCACTAACGATTTAGTGTCGTCACTTGTTTTTAACTTGTCATTCGGATAGATTGCCACCGAATTTATGCTAACTGGCTGAATGAAAGAATGAGCAGTTTTTATAACCATCTCAGCGAAAGAATGTGTACAGCTGATAGGATTCGAGGACTCTTGTATGGATTGCTGTAGTTCTTGAAGTCTCTGAGACAAATCGAGTTGCTCTTGCTGGGATTTGATGGTACTATGGGCCTGGATAGCATGTGACTTAAGGTCAATACCAGTCGATATTGAACTGCCAACTGTGATACTTTAGTGCCCACGTTTCGACAGAGATTGCTGACTCTTATCTTCTGCTCAGAATTCAGTTTTCCATCTTGTGCTATAGAACACACTTCGTTGAGGTAAACCTCAATGGATGACATCCAGTTCTGGATTTCAGGCGTAGGGATGACTTCAAGCGCTGGACGCTGGGGTGCAGGTGCCGGCGTCGAAGGTGGACTCCGCGCCGTCTTGCTGCTCCGATTGAAAGGACTGTGATCCATTTTATTTTGTTTGCAATTTCAATCACGATACATTTTATAACACTTAGTTTTGTTACGTTCGCAGATATTTGTAAGCGTATATTGAGGTCACGATTTAAAATTGTTTAAATAATAATTTCTCATGCTGTTCGATACGTCCGTTCTCAAACAACAGTACAATAAATAATATATTATTATTTTTTTAGACATTCTTAAATTGACATTCAATAATATTTTTAGACATTTTAAATATATGACATTTTATTGTTTAAATTTTTATTATTTTTACATATTGTTTGCAACATGTATTTTACTTACCACGTATTAGCATGTTAAGTTGTGAGTACGATGTGGGCATTATTAAACATTTAAACAAATAGTTATGGCAACCTGTCTGATGGCTTAGGCTGACATGCTTATGCATACACCTTCTGATGGCGTGGAGGCATAGTGATACAGATCGTGCTGGCTCCCTCAATCAAGGTTGAGCCGTACGATTGCTGTTAGCCGTGGAATGTGGGCCATCAGTGGGCCGAGTCAGTAAAAAGCGTCAGACGATATCCTGTATTGTACTTGCATACTAAACCCTTTTTTGTCTGGACTTTAAAAGATCAAGTAAAGACTAAAGAAATGAAGTGACGAAAAAAACAATGACTCTGAGTTTGTTTCGGCCTTTATTCTCAAGAAATCATTTAGCTAGGAAAAGCCGGCATCATCTAGAATAGGGTTTTGACTTGTATAAGTGTTGTAAACAACCAAAATGCAGAAATAAATATGTCTTTATGTCTTTCACGGAATCTATTCAAAAGAAACGCGATGAAGTGTGAGCGTATGTCGCCTACAGTTGTCAAAACGGCCGATCGGTATTGAGGCTGACAGGTCACGTGACCGGCCGTGACTCGTGCGTGAGGAAACCGACCGTCTTCTCAAGTTTATTTTATAACTAACATTTCGAACTCAAATTGCTAGTCAATTCAGACGCTTCCTCAAATTGTTCAAAAATCGATTTCGAATTGAATCAATTTGATATGAATGAAAATATTACAAAGGAGAACTATTACTGCTCTAGAAGTTATTACGGTAGACATAATTATAATTCACTAATTGCAATTAAAATTAACAAGTTGTGTTCAGCGCCAGAACTATTGTAGAAATACAATTTTGTTATATAGTGCATCACCGAATTAAATTTCGCAAAATGATAACCGTTCTGTAAGGACTTGCTTACTAAGTTTTAATTCCCTAAACATAATTTAAACTGGAAGCCAATGTAGAACACTGGATTTAGTTGCTAATTGTATGTAACAATTAAAAATCTGAATGGATGTGGTACAGAATTTCAGAAGTTTTTAAGCATGCAACACCGTGGCATGTGGGCACACTATTTAGTGCCATACCATGCGTACCGACGCAGGACTGCCAATACCATGCAATGCCATAGCATGCGGTGACGCGCCGTGCATCACTATGTTATGAACGTTATAACGTAGCTACGCCATACCACAGAATAGATAGTACTTACGGCCATACGGTGCCAAGTCGTGCTACACCGTGTTATATCATGCTACGCTGTGCCTTACCAGTCTTGCAGAGCAGCACCATGTAATACAGCGTCGCGCTATACATGTCTTTGCCATGCACGGCCGTGAAATATGGTAAGTACTGTACCATACATCATTATGTTATACAACGCCAACACACCAACACCAACACACCAACAGGGCGGAAGCCCGTGCAGGTCAACTCATACTTAACACCTTTGAACTGCACTGACTTCTACTCCCTACACCTGAGTCCGGTGCAGGGAGTGGCGAATGGCGTCAGGGGTAGCGCAGGTCGCGAAGATCCCCTTAGGCAAGGCTGGTGAACTATCCTTCCCGAGGTTGCCGCCCGTTCTTGGTCCAGTTCCTTCAGAAATGGATGCAACCAAAACCTCCAGCCGAAACACAAACAACAGGCACTTTACACATGCACACACACACACGTACACACATGCGCGCACACATCCACATCCAGGAACACATCTCTTCACCACGCCCCCGCGTGGTCGGGTGGGCGCGGGCTCGTAGTAAAAAGTCACGGGTAAGAGAAGTTGACCACCTGAGCTAGGACCTGCGCAGTCGAGCGCCGTACGCGGGGATGACGGAGTCCTGGGGGGTTGAGCCTAGCGGCGCTGGCGGTAATGTGACCGTGAGGCAACACGCCCTCTTTGGTCCCGATTTCACGCTAAACGGTAGCCCCCGCTGTGAGCCGCAGCGGGGGAAATGGCCACCGTGTCCCGTCAGAGGGCCACAGGCTAGGGACGTAGGGTCCACATCAGCAGTTGGAATTTATTTCGGCTGTTGATGTGGTAGGTGAAGGCTATACGGAGGGTGCAAGCGAAGGATGACGGCTAGAGTTGGTAACTCGGCTCAGGCCGTTAACCCGAGCGGATGCCCGAAGTCGTGCTGTAAACCAGCCCCGCGTTCCTATATCCCTCTGGTAATCCTAACGTCCGGTATGACGTTCCCAAATGCGGGCTCCATGGAGGGTGGGAAGCCAGAGGGATGAAGTCTTATTAAACTTGCATGGATACCGAAATCCCACTTATTACCCCAACCGCGACGGGGACGGCGAAAGCTGTTCCCGCCGCCACAACCATACAGATGGTCGACGCCGTGGCCCCGGCTGCAGGTGTCACACCATCCCCCAATGACGTGACTTCAGCGCTGGCTAACGCTAGTACTGGTCCCGTCCTTACAATCGTCAGCCCATTTGAGATAAAGCGGGAAGACGACTCCTCCTTCGCGGGCTGGCAAGTGGTGAGTCACCACAAGGGCAAGGGTAAGGGCAAGACCACCGGTCCTGTTCGACACCCGCCCACCACACAACCGAGTGGCCCAGCTGCTACCAGCTCTGCGAAGAAGAAGAGGGCGAATAAAAACAAGAGGCAGCGCCTGGCAATTAGGCGTAAGGCTGCACAAACCGCTGCCGCCGCCGGTGCTGCCTCTACAAAAACAGCGGAGCAGGCCGCTGTCGCAGGTCCCAGTAATGTGACCAGCGCGCAGCTCGCGCTCAGCAGTGGGGGGTGCACGAAGGCCGGAGGCAGTACGGGGAAGCCGCCTGCCGCCAAGCGGCGGGCTGGCCACCCTGGACGGCATCCAGCCCCAGCACCACCGGGAAACACGGCAGGTAAAACTGCCGGAAACAAGGAAAGAGGTGAGGCCAAACGTGCACTCAACGAGACCAGCTCGCCTCGAGGGGAGCACAAGAAGCCCCGCCTCGACTCCTCCAGGACACAAGGCAAGTCCTACGCACAGGCTTCCAAGGCGTCCCTGGGCGTTGCAGTAACATGCAAACGCACAGGGAACTTGCCGAAGGAGTTCGTGGACCGGATACTCACGGAGATTCAAAGGAAGATCCTGAGTGACGCCTGGTCGACTAAAACCCCCAAACGCCCCGCTCCTGCGTTCACCGGGAAACCCATGTACGCGGACGGGGTCCTCAAACTCTGGTGCGCCGACGAGGCAACGCGTACCTGGCTGACGGAGGCGGTCTCTCTACTGGTCCCACCACCGGGCTTCGAACTGGAGGTTAGGGGCCAGGAAGAGGCCCCGAAGAGAGTGCGGTGCGGCATTGTCGTTCCCAACGAACAGGGAGTCTGGGACGACGTGCGCGACGTGGGTCGGGCTCTGGAGTTCCAGAACCCCTGGTTGGCGGTCGACAAATGGTCGCTGCTGCACTCGGAAAGACAGTCAGGTGGGTGCTTCCTGGTCGTGGGCGTCCTGGAGGAACAAGTCCCGGTCCTGGTGCAGAACGAGCGCCGCCTCGCGTTGGGGCTGGGTGCAGTCTACGTCCGGTTCCGGGACTCAACAGGCAAGTATGTCGATCATCCTCCGGAATGCGACAACTCCACACAACCACATCAAGCATCAGACACCCAGCCAGCGTGTTCCGCGGAACCCGGCCCGTCAGAGCCGGCCGCATCTGGCTTGGGGGCTGGCCCGTCAGCCGAGGGTAACTCGGAAGATGAGAGCCTGCTCCTGAGTCCGGTGCGGCGGGACGACGGGGTGGGGGCCGGCGACATCCTGGCGGGCCTAACGCAGCTGAAGGTCGGGGAGGAGGGGACATCACCCACAGATGAACCCTCTGCCTAGTGACGTCAGCTGCCTGCAAATCAACCTCCATCATAGCCAAACGGCCACTGCGCAACTGCGCAAATGGATGGAGGTCCAACATTCAGCCATCGTGCTCATCCAGGAACCTTGGATAAGGGGTGGCCTCATTAGAGGCCTCTCCAGCCTGGGAGGTAAGATTTACTCTTCTACTGACCACACACATCCAAGAACCTGTATACTTACAACTAAAAACATCAGAGCCCAAGCTTTAATGGAGTTCTGTTCCAGAGACATCACAGCGATACAAATTGAAATAATACAGCAGCCAAGGAGTATAGCGGTCGTTTTCGCATCGGTTTACATGCCCGAGGCTGAAGACCCGCCTCCGTTCGACCTCACGTGTCTGGTTAACCAGTGCGAGAGAACCAATACGGAGGTCGTAATAGGGACGGACTCCAATGCCCACCACCAAATGTGGGGCATGGACTGCAACAATAACAGAGGTAAGTCACTGGTTGAATACCTATTCACCACTAATCTTACCCTATTAAACACAGGTACGGAGCCCACCTTCGTCACAAAACGTAGTCAGACAATTATCGACTTAACTCTCGCAACAGAAGGAGCGGCTGAACGCATCAAGGGATGGCACGTCTCAAAGGAGGCATCATGCTCAGACCACAGATGGATCAGCTTCTCCATGAAAGTCGATATACAGCCCACACAGCCCCGCAGGAAACCACACAACACGGACAAATCAAAGTATGTCCTATTACTTAGAGATAAACTTACCCTTACCGCTACGCCGACGGTACTGGGTGACACTGAACAGATCGACGAGCAGGTATGCACACTGACACAGTCGATGCTAGATAGCTACCATGCAGCTTGCCCGGAAACCACTCCGCCTTCAACCCCGGGGAAACTACCCTGGTGGGGCGCTGAGCTTGAACGCAAGCGCAAGAAGGTAAGAAAGGCTTTAAATAGGGCAATGAACACAAGCGCGGACGCTGATTGGGACGCTTATAAAGCGGCCAAATCAGACTACAGGAAATGCCTCAGATTCAGACGCACCATGGGATGGAGGAAATTCTGTGGGAGCATTGAATCCTGCCAACAAGTAAACCGGGTAAGGAAACTACTGGCTCAGCAACCAACAGTTGCACCAGGTACTCTCCGTAAACCGGATGACACATACACCACATCGGAGGAGGAGACAAGACGCGTCCTACTCGAAACACATTTCCCAGGCTGCGTCCTCACCCCGGTAATAACTGGGCACGATACACCAACAGTGGCGACCGAACACGAATGGAGACACGCAAACAACGTGGTCACAGAAGAAAAACTCCGATGGGCCATCGATAGCTTCCATCCCTTCAAAGCAGCCGGACTGGACGGCATCTTCCCAGGGTTACTACAATGGGGAGGTGAACCTGTCCTTAAAAGACTCCTGGCAATCATGAGGGCTAGCCTGGCCCTCAGATATGTACCGAAGAAATAGAGGGAAGTCAAACTAATCTTCATACCAAAACCAGGCAAAACAGACTATACCAATGCAAAGTCCTTCAGACCAATAAGCCTGACCTCCTTCATGCTTAAAGCCTTGGAAAGGCTTTGCGAGAGGGAACTAAGAAGTGGGGCTCTTAAGCACTTACCCCTACATGCCAACCAACATGCATACAGCTCAGGGAAATCGACGGAATCGGCCTTACATCAGGTCGTGAACCAGATAGAAGCTGCTATACAACAAAAAAGCATCTGCCTGGGCACCTTCATCGACATAGAAGGAGCCTTCGACAAGACAAACTTCTCCAGCATAAGCAACGCCCTATCCAGACATGGTGTGGATCAGATGCTCATACAGTGGATCCAAAACATGCTCAGTAAAAGGGTAGTGCGCCTACACGGCGACACTCAGACAGCCTTGATAACTAAAGGGTGCCCGTAGGGAGGTGTACTCTCCCCGCTATTGTGGAACTTAGTCATCAATGAACTCATAGACAAACTCAATGCGAGAGACTTCTACACAATAGGTTATGCAGATGATCTAACCATACTCACCTCAGGTAAGGTAACCAGTACAGTGTACGACCTAACCCAACAAGCGCTACGCATAGTAGAGTGGTGGTGTAATGAGTACGAATTATCTGTAAACCCGACCAAGACCGAACTAGTTATGTTCACACACAAAGGCGCGCTGGGCACTTACCGACTGCCCAGGTTATTTAACACAGAGCTTAAGCTGTCTACCGAGGTCAAGTACCTGGGTGTCACTCTCGACAGCAAATTGACATGGAACAGCCACATGGAAAATAAGCTCAACAAAGCAAGCATTGTCTTCTGGCAGTGCAAGAAGATGATAGGCAAACGCTGGGGCCTATCCCGCAAAATTGTCTTATGGCTCTATAAGACAATAATACGTCCGATGATAAGCTACGGCGCAGTAGTGTGGTGGCCTCGGACCAACCTAACAACGGCCGCCAACAAGCTTCAAAAGCTACAAAGACTTGCATGCCTAGCGGCCACGGGCTGCATGAAAACTACACCTACAGCGGCACTCGAAGTGTTGCTGGACCTGCCCCCATTGCACCTGTTTATACAACAAGAAACAACGATGTCGGCGGTCCGGCTAAGAGCTCTGAAGCTCTGGAAAGACACCAACACACCGCACACTAGCAACTTAAATACACTCTTTAAAGAAGTTCCTCTCACACAAGCCATTGGCGACCAAATACCGAAACAATTTGTGTTCGACAAGAAATACAAAATCCAAATGTACGAGGATCTACACGAAGGAGCGGTTAATCACAACGAGCTCACGATCTTCACAGATGGGTCTAAGACGGATACAGGTACGGGTTCAGGAGTATTCTCCGAGGACCTAAATATCAACATCGCAGTACCGCTGGGAGCCTACAACACGGTCTACCAGGCCGAATGTTTTGGCATAATCCTAGCTGCCACAGCAATCATGGCACGTGAGGTAAGGGAACGATCCATTAGGATCCTCTCAGATAGTAAGGCAGTCCTCTCAGCCCTCAAAGGCCATACTATCACCTCGGCGCTCACGCTTGAATGCCACCAGAAACTAACAGAGGTAGGTAAACAAAACAAATTAACACTGCAATGGATCAAGGGCCACAGTGGCTCTAGAGGGAATGACGCAGCCGACGTACTTGCCAGAAGAGGGGCCACTTTAGAGGTGGTGGGACCCGAGCCCATTATTCCCCTCCCTTCTGGATTTTATCGCAACCTGGTAAGAAATAGGACCAGGACCCAACACAACCAGTCCTGGATTGGTATTGAAACATGTAGGCAGGCCAAGGAGGCTCTTCCCGCAGTAGACGGTAAGATAGCTAAACAAATGCTCCGGCTGTCCAAACAACAACTGCGGACAGTCACGGCCGCCTACACAGGACACGGATTCCTTAATAAACACCTATTTACTATAGGTATCACCGACAGCCCACTGTGCAGGGCCTGTATGGCAGCAGACGAGACGGCAGCCCACCTGCTCCTCGACTGCCCTGAGGTCGCACAGTACAGGCAGCAGTACCTGACAAGACACAGCACCCTGAGGGAAGCAGTGGGCCACATCAAGAGTCTGCTGGCCTTCTTCGAAGAGCTGGGGTGGCTGGAATGACGACACCATTCCCACCCGCACGCAAAATACACGCCAAGACGTGGAGTTGCGGAAACAGCCCGTGCCATCAAGTATCAAGTTATACAACGCCATGCTATGCAGAGCAGTGCCATGCGTTGCCGCGCCATGCAATGTCGTAAAACCCTGCACTGCGCGGTCCCAAATTGCACCAGAATATAATGAATCGTAAACCAAGCACACAATTAATTGTAAACATGCTCAAAGTTACACCACAAGAAACTTGGCCCGCCTGTTAGGACATTCATTTGTTACAGAGATCTTAACGTTCATTACATTCATTGGGGCTGAATATCAAAATAATTTCATTTAAATTCCACCGCCATTGTGTAAGTGCGCGTAAATCTTTAGTTTCTAGACCAGACGCCTTTGTTTCAACATTGATTATCTTAATATATAAAATCCTTGCGTTACTGACTGACTGACAGACACGCTACAGCCGAAACTATTGGGCGCCGGAAGCTGAAATTTGGCATGTATGTTCCTTGGGGACCGTAGGGGTGCACTAAGAAGGGATTTTCCGAAATTCCGACGGGATCGGTTAAAACGGGATAATTTAAAAAAAATGCAGGCGTAGCTGCTGGCGTCCTCTAGTAATTATATAAGTGTTTTAATATTGCTAGCAAATGTTAATCACATTCAATCATTTTTTTTTATTTATCTAAGTATAAATATAGACACAATATAATACACGCATCACCATCTAGTCCCAAACTAAGCAGAGCTTGTACCACATGAGTAAATAAACCGAACAGAGAGACAGCTTCTTAAGAGCTTGTAAATTTGTTACCTATTTTGGTAGGGTTGTCACAATAGATTAAGACAAATCGCTTGTTCGGTATACGACAGGTTCTGGATTGGACAGATTCGTGATTTGGCAGATTCCCAACTCGACCGATTCCTAGATTGGGCAGATTCTTGTACTCGATGGATTCTCTATATGGCAGAAGTACATTTGTAAATAAAATAGCAAGTGGAACCAAAAAAGGCATGCACCTGAAACTTTTAAAAGCACGGCAATAAAAATATACATTAATTGTTACCAAGGACACGGCGTGACGACGTGATTTATTTGACATTCCCAACGACACCACTAATAGTGTTGAATATTTTCTGGTAATATGATCTATTTTGCTAATAAACATAGGAATCTCCTTTAGCTATTATGTGCCACTAGTTTTACCACGGGGATAGGTACCTAAAATAAGTTTAAAAAGAAATTGTGCAAGACAAATGAACGTCTACAAAACAAATGACTATAAAATGATCAACCATCGCGCCCTATGCTCACAAAAAACAGGTGCAGTGACTTTTTTTTAGTATTTTCTTGCTTTCTGACATTGATACGTTAATAAAATTATAAATTCTGAGTTACGTCAATAAGGTCGAAAATAGCATGCACCTGTTTTTTGTAATCCCTATCGATGGCTGATCACTTTCTGATAGTCATTGGTTTTGTAAACATTAATTGCTTTTACACAATTTCACAACTAATGAGTTCATGAGGATCCTCTGGGGGATCGGGATAGGAGATCCTGGTCACGGTAATAATATCTAACAGTATTGTAACTCCATACAAACGCACGAAACTCGAGTTATACCTACGCGCCGTGAGCAGAGTACCCATTAGACTGGGCGGACTGTACCTACAGTACCCGCAGCCGCTATCGTGCCGCAGCTAGCATGCGGCGCGTCTGGTAGGTATATAACTCACGAAGACGGCCGAGTTACAATACTGTTAGGTTATATTACCGTGTCCTGGTGGACAACATGCAAACATGTTAAGTATTTCGTTGCCAACATTGACAATATTTATTTCAAGATCGAAATATTCGCGAAACTTTTCCTCGAGCAATTCAACAAATGCGACAAAATTATCAGGAGGTATACCTAATTAAAAAACCCAATTGTACGTTTGAACTATATGTAATAATATGTAGGTAACTACGATCGCGCGACGCTGCGACGCGGTGCGCCCCGTCCGATTTCTTTTTAGTAATAAAACAGCATTTACTATAGACGCACGTCGTTTTATTATTGACCACCGACACACTATCTGGCGACTAGTTGGTTATACCCACCTAATAATAAATTAGTGAAAATAAAATGAATTTTATTGGTAATATAACGGAATTTGACCATAAAATTAATCATTGGGACATCTATTACAGTAGATTGACCCAATTTATTAAACTAAATGGAATAACGGATGTAAATAAAAGTGCAGTGTTGCTAACGCATTTGTCAGAGGAGTCTTACCGTCTAGCTCGTAACCTCGTACACCCAAAGAAGCTCGAAGAGGTCACGTATGATGAGCTAGTAAAGGTACTGAGCGATCACTTTACTCCAAAAAGGTCAACCTTCGCCGTTAGGGCAAAATTCTACGAAGCCACAAGATCGGACGGTGAAGGTGTCGAAGAGTGGGCTGCCAGATTGCGAGGATTGGCCGTGTATTGTGAATTTGGCGCGGAGCTGGATACGCTTTTGCGAGACCGCTTTGTACTAGGATTCAAGGCGGGACGGGAGCGTGACAAGCTTTTTGAGAGCGACTCCAAAAAGCTAACGTTCGCACAGGCGTTGGAAGTCGCTCAGAAGGCTGCATGTGCACGGCAAGCTCGTGAAGAAGTTGTCGTAAAGGAGGAGCCGGTGTACCATGTACACGATGCGGGGAGGCGCAGCGCGCGCGATGGCAGCGGCAGCGGCGTCCCGAGCTCCGGCGCCGGCTCTGGGGCCGGCGGCAGATACGGCAAAGACGATCATAGGCAGTGTACAGTGTGTGGTTTGAAAAATCATAATGCAGCTAAGTGTCGGTTTAAGAGCTATAAGTGTGCTATATGTGGGCAAAAAGGCCATTTGAAAAAGGTTTGCGCTAACAAGAAAGCGCGTGTTAATAATATTGGCACGGATGAAGTAGTTTCGTCACAAGAAAGCGACTGCAAAGAATGTGAGCTTTATAATATGAGGTATGTTAATTACAGCCCTATTAAACTAACTGTAAATATTAATAATATATGTTTGTGTATGGAACTAGATTCGGGTTCGGGTGTTACAGTTATACCGAACGATTTATACCTACTTCACTTTTCTAACCTACAACTACATAAAAGTAATATAACTATGTGTCTGTACAATGGTCATAAAATTACGCCATATGGTTATTTTGTAGCAAAAATATCTTATTCCAATATGTGTGAAGAAATCAAAATATATGTTATGAAAAAAGGTGGACCATCCTTGTTGGGTCGTGATTTCATGGTCAAATTCAAGATGTATTTTGTATCAGAAAGTAATATTAATTATTGTAATAGTACTGGCAATGATATGAAAGAAGTGCAAAATGTATTAAACTTATACCCAGATGTTTGGAAAAACGAAGTAGGTTGTTTTAATAAGAAGTAGAATTACAATTAAAAGAAAATACTACACCGAAGTTTTTTAAGCCCCGAACTGTGCCGTTTGCTCTCAAGGACAGAGTCAGTAAAGAAATAGACAGGCTAGTAAATTTAGGGATTTTAATACCAGTCAGTTATTCTGAATATGCCACGCCAATAGTACCGGTTTTAAAAGAGAACGGAAAGTTAAAAATTGCGGGTGATTTTTCATGTACCTTAAATAAAGATTTAAAGGTAGATAAGTATCCCCTGCCAAGGATAGAAGAAGTTTTTTCTAAGATAGGGGGAGGAGAGAGTTACTCAAAAATAGATTTAAGTAACGCGTATAATCAGTTTAAATTATCTAAATCATCCCAAAAACTGACAACTATTAATACGCATAAAGGTTTATTTGCTTATACTCGTCTAGTTAACGGACTAGCTAATGCGCCAGCCATTTTCCAAAAGGCTATGGAGACTTTGCTGTCCGGTCTAGAAGGAGTTAGTGTTTGGCTTGACGATATTTGTATAACGGGACCAACGAAGCAGATTCATCTGTCAAGATTACAAGAGGTTCTAAATAGATTGCAAGATGCAGGGTTACGTCTTCAGAAAGATAAATCTGTTTTCTTTAAAAACAGTGTTACTTATTTAGGATATATAATAGATAAAAACGGGTTAAGAACGTGTCCGAGTAAGGTTCAAGCAATTCTAAAAGCGCCGGCGCCCACCTGCGTTTTGGGTGTTAAACGATTTCTTGGGGTAGTAAATTATTATAGAAATTTCATACCCAATGCGTCGGCATTACTGAGCCCACTTCACGAATTATTACGCGCGGGGACACAATGGCAGTGGTGTAGTGAACATCAGGCGGCGTTCGAGAGCGTGAAGCGCGAGTTGGCCAGCTCGCGAGTGCTAGCGCATTTTAACCCAGAGGCACCTTTGGTACTCACAGTAGACGCGGGGCCGAGAGGACTCGGCGCCGTACTGGCGCACAAGGACAAGGAAGGGGGTGAGAGGCCAATCGCGTTCGCCTCACGTTCGTTATCGCCGAGTGAGAAAAATTATAGCCAAATACAAAAGGAGGCTACAGCTATTATATTTGGCGTAAAGCATTTCCACCAATATCTTTATGGACGGGAGGTACCGTTTGTCTTGAAAACTGACCACAGGCCGTTATTGTCGATTTTTGGTAAAGGGAGTGGAGTGGCCGTTACTGCCGCTTTACGTCTGCAAAGATATGCCTTAATTTTATCTGCGTACAACTACACTGTGCAGTATATAGACGGTAAAAATAATCAAATAGCCGATTATTTTTCACGATCTCCGTTGTCAGAGTCAGTTAGCGATAAGGAAGAGGACAGTAGTTCGAAATATTTATTATTCTTGGAATCTACTGTAGAACCGGTTTTGTTTAGTGATATAAAGCGCGCGATCACGGCTGACAAAGTATTGCAAACGGTAATGAAGTACATGAATAATGCCTAGCCTAGAAAAATAAAATGTAAAGATGTTTTGCCGTATTTTAAGTGAAAAACTGATCTAGAAATTATAGATGGTTGTTTGTTTCGTGGCCATAGAATAGTCGTTCCACCTGTCTATAGAAGAGACATGTTGAAGGAGTTGCATTCAGCACATTTCGGCGTTGTTAAAACGAAAAGCGCGGCACGTAGTCGTATGTGGTGGCCGGGCATCGACGCTGACATCGAGCAGTGGGTCGGAGCATGTGGCGCGTGCGCCGCGGTACGGCCGGCGCCGCCGCGCGCGCCGCCTGCGGCCTGGCCACGCCCGTCCGTCACCGTCTCCACATCGACTACATGACCGTAGACCAATCGGTATACCTTATAGTTATAGATGCTTTTTCCAAGTGGCTGGAGTGTGTTTATATGGACCGTGGCACTTCAACTAATGCACTTATTCTTAAATTAAAGGATATGTTTTGTAGGTTCGGTGTGCCTAATGTAATCGTCTCAGATAATGATGTAAAAATTAGTTCGAACGAGTTTCATACATTTTGTAAAGTTAATGGTATTGCATATTTAAATTCACCCATTTATCATCCTGCCAGTAACGGTCAAGCGGAAAACTCGGTAAAAACATGTAAGAAAATGATAAAATGCATTTTAACAAATACGACGAGTCAAAACAATATTGTAGAAAAGTTACAAAACTTTCTGTTTAGTTATAGAAATACCATTCACTGCGCGACAGGCGTCACGCCTGCAATGTTAATGTTAGGTCGTAATTTAAGATGTAAATTAGATTTAATTTTGCCGCAAGACGAAAATCATAAACACACCGATCACGTAGTTTTAAAAGGAAGTAGATGTTTTAACCTGGGTGAAACTGTCTGGGCAAAATGGTTTATAGCCAGAAAAGGTATTTGGAGTGAAGGTACAATTGTAAAGATATTGGGTTCGAGAACTTTCGAAATTTATTTTAAACAATATGGTTCAAATGGTATTAGGCACGTAGATCAGATACGAAAGTTCTACAGAGTGGACAACGATATGGTCAAATGTCCAACAGCTGAACAATCCGACAGCGACAGTTCCATAGTACCTAATCGGTCGCAATCAAGACCGTCAGAGGGCCCCGAGGTACAAGCCGCACCGTCATCTCCCACCACGTCCACAGATCTATGCGATCAAGTGGCCTGTCCCACTCCGGCGTTGATAGGGCCACCACCGGTTATTTTAGTTAGGAGCGAGGGTACTGCCACAACAAAGGCAACAAACGCAACCAACGAAGAAGAGAGGGATGTGGTGGAAGGTAAAGACGCGCCGCTAAGTCTAGAGGCACGGGGGGAAAAAGCACCAATGGATAGTTCAGACAGCAATAGCACAGTCCGGGATAGCAATGTTACCACTGTAGGTCGCACTGTAAGACCAAGGAAAGTGGTTAATTATAAGCAATATTTTTAATAAATAAAAATAAGGTGTAATGCAATAATGACATGTTGTAATTATATTAGTAATTTAGTACCTGCACTATTGTTACAGATTCTCTATGTAATGTTGGAGGGATGAACTATATGTAATAATATGTAGGTAACTACGAACGCGCGACGCCGCGACGCGGTGCGCCCCGCCCGATTTCTTTTTAGTAATAAAACAGCATTTACTATAGACGCACGTCGTTTTATTATTGACCACCGACACACTAACGTTACCATCGTTAAAATCTTTATAATGACTGAATTATTTCATCTAGTATTATTCATACACACAGTACAATAAACAACCATTATTAATAATAAAACACCACGTTTTTACATTAAAATATTAAAACGTGCAACGTACAAAACAAACAACGTGCGTCGTAATAACCCTAAGATTATCAACTGCTTGTGCCTACGTAAACCGGTTTTTTCCAGTCTCGCCGCGTACACGACAAGCGGCCAGTGGTCACGCACACATAAGCCGCGTGCTTGTAGTAGTGCAACCGATTCGCGCTGTTGTATGAAGCTGTGTCTCTGTTCCGTTTATCTACTCATGTGCTTGTACTATGGGTACTAGACAATGGATTGACATACATATTTTTAATTATGATAGATACCTTACAGAATGAACATACATACAGTATACATTTTTTGTTAGTAAGTATACTTATGAACTATGTTAAAAAAACTTGCACGATGATGCTGTGCGTTCGTGAGGCACTTGTCCGCGGAAGCGACGGAACACCACACCATTCGGCCAAAAGTCCTTCTTCGTGACGACATGTAGATAACAGGTCGGGATCCGTACCACAAACGCCTTGAAGTTGACATTACGGGGCGACTCCAGCAACTGCACTCCCGGCATGTACTTGGTCTTTTGACGTACGTACTCCGCGATGTCCCCCGCCGTCGTGGTGTAGTGCAGGCGAGAGATGCATATATGAATGAACTTCAAGGGTTTGTATATAAAAACGAGAAAGCAACCAGTTTTGTATATACCTGGGATTAGAATTGGAAGGATAGATAAGGTAGTTGGCAAATGTAACCAAATGGTGTCCTTAATGACGCTCAAAATATTTCAGAGGTGTTTTACTCTTACGTAAGATAACTATTGGCAACGTCTTATATCGTCTCGATATCAGCACTGCTGCTGACTAACTTTTGTTCTAGAGACCTCACCGCCGTGGGGATACAAACAGGGCCCGGCGACCAGATGCTAGTACTAGCCTCGGTTTATATGCCTGGAGATGAGGAGATCCCATCGAAGGAGCTGGCCGAGCTAGTGCAGCACTGTGAGGACCACGGCTGGCAAATAATACTGTCGGCAGATGCCAACGCCCACCACCCACTGTGGGGAAGCCCTGAGGCAATAACTATATTAGGCTTTGGAAGTTCGGACAAGAGTGGTCATTAAAGTAATTAGCTAGTACAAGCAAACATCTTAGAACGGTAATTCTATTTCTATAAGATGTGAAGACCATCCTTTAGAGGCAAACCCCTCGCAGCAGGAGGAGTCCTAAAGCTATGGTGCGAGGACGAGATATCACTGGCGTGGCTCAGACAAACAGTAGCGGGACTGAAGTCACCGATCGAAGGAACCAGGCTGACCGTCATCAGGCTGACGGATCTTGCGAAGCGCGTACGCGCATCGCTCTGGCTGCCGAGGTCGACCAGCCTGGAACTCACGAAGATCCACCAACTCCTAGCTGCCCAAAACCCGTGGTACGCTGTCCAAACATGGCAACTGTACAGCGCTACCATGCAAGAGCACGGCCTATACCTGTCCTTGGGCATCCTCGAATCGGAGGTCCCGAGAATCGATGCGCGCGACCGCCGAGTCTCCTTCTTCACCGGCAGCGTGTATGTACTGTTCCACGCTGCCGGGGCAGGGGCTGGCAGGACGGTTGCCGTGCCCAGGGAGATGCCGCCCGCCACCAGACACACACAGGGACGAGAGACAACACCGGCCGTTCCCAGCACGTCGGGCACAGCCCGTGCACACACCATGCCTGCAGCGACAAACATCGCTGTGACGGGCGTTGACGACGAGCACGACTCGTCTGACGGGGAGTCCGTGGACATTAATGTTCTCGGATCTTCGTCAGACTAGAGTCGTACAAACGAACTGTTATGCGCGACCCGGAATTTAGGTTTTTAAAAAAAGAATATTTTACAAGGTTAAAATAGTATGTATTGTTCATAGAAAATATATACAAGGATTTATATTGGCAGCCGACCGAATGGTTACGATCTCGGGACTCGACTGACTCACAAAATGGCTAAATGTACTTACAAACTACATGATACACAATAAATGCTAGGTCAGCATTCTTAGCTTAGGTCTGGCATAAAGGGGTACACAGACAGGGTATAACAACCCCCCGATTAAGAATAAACTTCAGGTAATAACTGAAGTTTATGTGTTAATAAAGTTTTCAAGGAAAAGTCAACCAATTCGAAGAGTAGGTGATGGGATAATTTGGGGCATTTCAACGCCAGAATCTGTTTCAGAATTTTGATTTTCTGGAGATTTCAGAGGGAACAGTTTCCCGAGTATGCCAGACTTTTTACATACTTTAAATAAAATAAAAATTATAATTAAACTTAAGATTAATATAATTACTATATTAGTATAGTAGTTTGTATACATTATAATATTGGGTTTTTCTATAATAGACTCTAAACTCTTTAACATTTCCGGGTTGTCAAAAGCAACGGAGTCCAAATCAATGTTTTTTAAGTTTACCTTTGGTAAAACAGGAGCTACGTTTACATAATTAACTTTGTTACAACAGGAGTCATTAAGTATATCTAATTTAGTCATTACAGGTTTTAAAACTAAGTTTACATTATTCTTGGATACTAATCTCGTATCCTTAAAATAAGCTACTGATCCTTGTGGTAAGTATAAGATACCGTTACCTATTATATCTAATTCTAAAAATTGTGTTACGTTGTATTCTATAATTAATTTAGACTTTTCAGATATTATGAATAACCACTTGTTATTTTGTAGTGGCTGCCAGATATGAACGTCGCCATGGAAGAATTTGGTTACACATATTGCCGGTATAGAGGTGAGTGGTTTACTTATTATTTCCGATTCACAGATGGGGGTGTTGAGCGAAGAGTATGATATAGGAGTATCGCAAAGGTAAGTATCACTGTCTATTGTTTTACAGGTATGCAGGTCATCCAGTTTGCAATATGTTGATTTGTCCTTGCTTATGCCAATGTATTTAGTAGAGGGGACAATAGTGGAGTAGGAAGTTGGGTTATCGATATCGTGAGGTGCCGGACTAGGTAAGCTATGATATAAATCGAATTGAGTAGTACTTATTAATGGAATTTCAAGAACGAAAACTATTTCGTTTTCATTTAGGTAACTAGATATAGTGGATATGTTTAAAATAATATGTACATTATTCAAGCTTAAGAGCACAGGTAGTCGTTTAGAGTTCGGTATAAATCTGTAATTGTTGACTAACTCATTAAAGAGTTCCTTAGGGGTTAAGATTGTGGGATACAATATATTAGACTTACTAAACATAATCGAGTTAACAGTATCTTCGATTCTAAAAGATAATGTCAATAGGCAATTTTCTATCATATTTACTAATTCTAAGACACGTGATCTTAGTTCTAATTCTTGGGAGACATATGTCAAATTTTGAATATCTTCATATAATGATGCAATGGCTGTTGTTATTTCCTGTTCATTGGAGTTAATTCTAGAGATTGTATCGTTGAATGATTTTAGAATAGAAGTGGTGACTAAAATATTTTCCTTTACAAGTGTAGCTAGTTTTTTCTGATCAGACTGAACTTCGTGGATAGCGTTATCGTAGCGGATGGCGTCATCCTCATCCATGGTGCCGAAAAGCTTTTTAGATATAGTACCTACTACTCCGAGAAGGGCTGACCTTCTCGATCTACGGGAAGTAAGATGAGAAATGGCTTCACTGTCGCGAGTCATGTCTTCGTATCGGGTGATAAGTGGCCGAAAAAGGTTATTGCATTCTACATAATCAAAAGTGACACTCCTCTCGCAAAGACGTTTAGAGTTATTAAGAAATTTATATATATTATTTATATGCGGATAAATATACGATACGTCTACCGGTATTACTACGCTAAGATAACTATCAACTAGACTTACAGAACCTAAAGGGTCGAAATAGATTCCAGAGTTATTTGCAATCTGTTCGACGAACTGTTGCCCCAGTGAAGGGTTACTGTAACAAAAATTCAATTGCTGTATCTAGGTCTTATATTTTATCCTTAGTCACTAATTACATCTACTATTTCTTGTACGATGTTACTTTGGTCAGGAACATCTGGCCTAGAGGCAAATTTGACCTCATCATAATGGTGTATAACATGTCGCCTATTAATAAGCAAGGTTAGGGTGTTCCTCCCATTTATTTTAATGACCTTGTATGGGCCTTTCCATATAGGCGAAAGGGCTTTACGCAACCTCAAATGGTTTTTTAAATATACGTAGTCTCCTACTTTGTAAGTGACAGGACGCGTGTGCTCGTCATAATACTTTTTAGACTTTTCTTTAGACGCAATAAGGTTTTCTATTGCCTTGTTTCTCGAATGAGTTAATCTATGCTGTAACATCTTCAGATATTCTGGGTAAGTAGTTTCTACATTAGAGCTATATATGGAATCTGGGATGAATGGCTTTCGACCAAATAATAACTCATAGGGTGTGAATTTTGTGGTGGTATGTACGGAAGTGTTGTACGTCAACATTGCAGTGTAAACGTACCGTGGCCAGTTATCCTGGTTATCATTTGCGAAGGACTTCAGGTATTCCTTGAGCGTGGAGTGACTCCTCTCAAGGGCGCCCTGTGTTTGGGGATGATATGGGGTTGACCACAACTGTTTAACCTTTAGGAACTGACAAGTTTTCTTAAATAAATCCGCTGTGAAGTTGGTGCCTTGGTCTGTTAATATCGTTTTAGGAATCCCAAACTGTGATATGAAATGTATGAGGCAATCTGTGGTTTCCTCTGCAGATACACTGCGCATAGGATATGCAGCTGAAAACTTTGTGAGGTCGTCTTGCAGAGTAAGTATATATTTAAGTTTTGCAGTTCCAGATTCCGGTAAGGGGCCGACGATGTCGAGTGAGACGCGTTCCAAAGGGACAGTGGATGTTGAAGTGATTTGCATCGGTGCCCGATTAAGTTTACGGAAGGCTTTATTTTCTTGGCAAGCTGAACAATTTTTTACATAATTTTCAATGTCTTTCCTCATACCTTTCCAGTAATATTTTTCTTTGATTCTGTTATACATTCTAACAGAGCCTAAATGACCGCAAACAGGTAAGTCATGGTTTTCGGTAAGTATCTTTTTAATTTCACTTAATGATGGATACATTATACTATTATGGTAAATATTTATAATAATTCCAGTGTCATGGAATATGTATGATAGCATATTATAAATTTTAACAAAAGATAAGCTTTCATAGGGGTTTTTAAAATCAGGAATTGCTATTTCTGTTACATTTTCGTGTTTTACTAATTCATTCTTTATTTCTTTCAGGATCTTGAAGAGATCGGGATAAGCTGTTTGGTCAAAGTGATGGACTTTAACAAATAGCAACCAAACGGTTTTGTTTTGTACTGTTAATCTTTTAAATGTATGAAGTTCTCTTTCAGCATTAAGAAAATCATCTATATTAGCAAGGTTTCCAATAATTTCAGGGATATACGGACAGGATTCATCGAGATCTACGGACGCAGGTACTAAAATGTGACTACACTGGGCTTTAGTAAGGCTTTCATTGTGTTCTTTGATACATGTATTAAATTTTTTGTTTTTTTCCAGGTTACATTTCAGAAATTGGGAATAGTCATCCACTGCTCTCGGCGAAGTAGAGGAGGGACTCATCGCTATCTGAGGTAAGTCAGGAGTACTTCGGGTGTTAGGATTGTTTTCTTCAATGACAATATCTCGACTCTGTCTCTCGTCGTCTACAGGAAGGGAAGGAATACTTAAATTATCGAAGTCAAGGTTTAATTCACTAGAATGAGGACTTAATTCTAAAGGTCCGAGATCAATGAGATCTTCTGGCAGTCTAGCATTTTCAGGGTTTGGAAATATGGGATTTACCGGGTATCGGGATAATGCATCGGCTACAGAATTTAGTTGCCCTTTCCGGTAAACAATTTCGTAATCGTATTCCTCCAAACGGAGGCGCCATCGCTGAAGTTTGCTACTTGGGTCTTTATGATTGAAAAGCCACCTAAGTGGGCGATGATCTGTTACTATGAGAAATTTGCGACCGTATAGGTAGGGGCGGAACGTTTTACATCCGAACAATACAGCAAGCAACTCCTTTTCAGTCGTGCTATAGTTAGTTTCGCTTTTGTTGAGAGTTCGCGATGCATAGGCTATGGGTTTGTCTTTCCCAATAGTTCCTTGAGAAAGTACGGCCCCTAAGGCATGATTAGAGGCATCGCAGGTAAGTATGAATGGTTGCGTGAAATCAGGATATACAAGTAACGGTGCGTTAGTAAGCCTATTTTTTAATGTGTCGAATGCAACCTGTTGTTGGTTTTCCCAATTATAGGGAATATCCTTTTTAAGTAAATTCGTTAGGGGTTTAGCAATCTTGGAAAAATCTGGGATAAAACGCCTGTAGTATGAGACTAACCCAAGAAAGGATTTTATATCTTTTTGGCATTTAGGAGTGGGAAATTCTGTCACGGATTTTATTTTGTCGGGATTGGGTTTCACTCCCTCTTCGGTGATAATATGCCCTAGGTAGCCGACTTCACGCCTTAAAAATTCGCATTTGTCGGGCTGGAGTTTCAAATTGAAATTTCTCATTCTCTGGAACACTGTTTTTAGGTTAGAAATGGCTGAATTCAAATCGAATGCATACGAAACGACGTCGTCGAGATACACGTAGCAATGAATGCCCTGCAAGCCAGATAGCGCTGTATTCATCAGTCTCTGAAAGGTTGAAGGGGCATTTTTCAGCCCAAAAGGCATACGAGTAAATTGAAAGTGTCCTTCGGGCACATTAAAGGCTGTTTTGGCTTTATCGGTTTCTTTTAAGGGAATTTGGTGGAACCCTGAGGCTAAATCGAGCGTAGAGAAGTATTTACTGCTCCCCAACTGATCCAGGATCTCTGCTATTTGTGGAATTGGGTATGTGTCACCTATCGTGACATCATTTAGTTTCCGATAGTCGATAACGACTCGCCACTTTTGAGTGTTTGAAGCGTCCATTTTCTTTGGTACAACCCAAATAGGGGACGACCAAGGGGAGTCAGAGGGTTCAATGATGTTCTGGCTCAGCATCTGGTCTATCTGTTTTCTAACTTCGGCCTTGTGGATTTCAGGAAATCTATACGATTTTGTATGGATGGGGATATCGGTTGTGGTTTTTATCTCGTGTTCGAGGGCATCTGTGCAGGTTAGATACTCTCCAGGTAAGTGAAATATGTCTGAATAATCAGAACATAATTGGTAGAGGGCTTCTTTCTCTTCATCGTTCAGATGTGAGACGCGTAATTGACTGAGAACATCTCTGGTTCTTTGAAAGCTATTTTTAGACGCAGGATTTGTTTTACAATTATGTACGGTATTTGTGGTTTCAGAAAAGTTGGCAGGAATAGGTTTCAATTCTAAGTTAAGGTTAGATTTTAATTCAATAGGATGTTCCGATGTGTTTACCACTGATAAGTTTACTCTATTGTTAGGCTTCACCGCAACTAGGCAATTTGCAATCAATAAATTTTCGGAATAACTCTGATCTAATATAAACCCTTCCTTTATTTCAGGGTTGGATACGGAACATTCAATGACCGTTTCAGTTCTAGGCGGTATGATATATATAGGATCGGAAAAATACAGTTTCAATTTAGAATTTCCTATCTTTAAAATATCGTGAGTATAATCAATATTGCAATTGAAATAACTTAATAGGTCATTGCCTATTATGCCGTCGTATGGTAAATCAATATTCTTCACTACATGGAATTTATGGATCAAATATTTCATAGGTTTAGAGTCTGAGATATAAAGTTTAAGCGGAAAATGACCTAAGGTCGAGGTAGCCTCATCTACAGGGTCGATACCCTTGAGTCTGATTGTATCATTGATTAGTTTAGGTTTTCTTTGCAAACAAGACTCCTTCAGCAGGCTGACAGTTGATCCTGAATCAACTAATAGGCATAAGGGAATATCAGAAATTGTGGATTGAATTACAACGTGAGGTGATGAGCACTTATTCGGATTTGAAGTGATCTCATGAACCTTGATGGGTTTAGAAATGTTAAGGTCTCCGTTTTGGGGCTGGTTACCCTGTCGTATGACCTTGGCACTGTTGGTAAGGCCTCCGATTTGGGACTGGTTACCCTGCTGTGTGACCTTGCCAAGTTTGGCGCTATTAGTAAGACCTCCGGTTTGGGGCTGGTTACCCTGCTGTGTGATCTTGCCAAGTTTGGCGCTGTTGGTAAGACCTCCAGTTTGGGGCTGGTTACCCTGTTGTGTGGTCTTAGAGGATGTTGAATCGTGAGTTATACCTCCATTTTGGGGCTGGTTACCCTGTCGTGTGGTTGTAACTAATATTGAAGGATTCAAAGTTTTATGGGTGTCGGATGCATTTTGGAATTTGGATACGGGTCTCACGTGACACCGTCGTGAGTCCCTTAAGCGTTTAAATCGACGTCAGAATCAGGAGACTGCTCATCTTCTACATTGTTTACACATTGGGATTCCTCATCGATACTGGCAGATTGCGTAAAGTTAACTTGGAATCTACGATTATTAAATTCTCGTTTTTGGCAATGTTCTAACACGTGCCCTGCAGTTTTGCAGTAGCGACAAAACGGTTCTTGCCTATTAGTTTGGACGGGTTTAGGTGGGTTAGGAGTGACGGTTTTTCTTGGCCAATCCGGTTTAGGCGTGAAAGGTTTTGGCGGGTTAGGTTTAGACGCCATTGGTTTCGAGGCGTCACGACTTGTAGAAGGTCTACTATTATCATAAGAAAATCTGTGGTTATTTGAAGGATTCGTTGAGGGACGTGATCGGTCACCGAGGCTATGTCGTTGTCCTTGGTGAATTTTATTCAAATTTTTTTCCTCGGCAACAGCGAAATTAATCGCTTCGTTAAGCGATTCCGGATTTCTACAACGAATAATTGTGGATAGGTTCGCGTTTAACCCTATCATGAAGGTGTGTAGGGCAAGATCTTCCATAGCGGCGACACGGCCACTAAGTTCACCCTTTTTCTTAGTAGGGATGGATATGTTAATTTCTGTTAACAACTTGGCTAGACACGTTTCTACGCGTAAGGAAAATTGGTTAACTGATTCTGAGCTACTTTGTTTACAGTCCTGTAAATCTGATAATAAATGGGTATAGTGTTTCTTTTCACCGAATTGAGTTTTCAAAAATTCTTCTAATACTGACCAATCCTCAAATTCTTTTATTGAGCAAGCCGCTTCGGCTCTGCCCTCTAGTCGGCTTAGTATAAATTTAAATATAATGTCCCGTTGGTTTATTGTTGCGAGATTAATAGCATTTCGACAGTTGGTCAGAAAAGGGTTTAACTTATCTCGGCTACCATCGAAGGTGCCTATGAATTTGATGAGGACATTCAGATCAACTACGCTAGGGTACATAGATTCTTCCTTTGGTTTCGACATGTTATAAACCTAGTATAAAATAACACAAGGTAAGGAACAAAACAAATATTATAAAGTTCAGAAAGACTTGCACTTGGCGGGTTTTTTATAGAACAGTAACTCACAGTACGATGTGGGCGAGCACCAGACAAAACAACATCTCGAGCGTCGCTGCAGAGCGGAAGCGATAAGACGCTTCTCAGGATTCTTGAGCACACTGATAAGGCACTATAACACTTTTTATGCGCACAGATTTATTTGGATATATTTATTCACTCGCGGTATTACGTATTTGCCGGTGAATGTTTCGACGAATGCAATGCCCGAAGATATACGTGGCGGGTTATCACGGAGATGTTTCTCTTGCAGGATACTGGACAAGGCTGGCCCAATCGGTTTTGGACTGGATGGATCTACGGCTGGACGTGCCCTCGTCTTCGACACGGTTAGTATGGACAGTTTTCTTGCAGGTTACCACGGACGGGCGGCGTGTACCACTCAACACGGAACCACCGAATTTCACAAAAGTTGACCGAGTCACTGGTACTGGATTCGCACTGGACTGTAAGTATACGGAGACGTGCCGGGATCGCTTTTTAAGCAATCCTTTAACGCTGCCACCAATGTTATGCGCGACCCGGAATTTAGGTTTTTAAAAAAAGAATATTTTACAAGGTTAAAATAGTATGTATTGTTCATAGAAAATATATACAAGGATTTATATTGGCAGCCGACCGAATGGTTACGATCTCGGGACTCGACTGACTCACAAAATGGCTAAATGTACTTACAAACTACATGATACACAATAAATGCTAGGTCAGCATTCTTAGCTTAGGTCTGGCATAAAGGGGTACACAGACAGGGTATAACAGAACGAACCTCCAGCACAAGCTGATTGCAACGGCTACCCTACGCAGGCTGCTGGAGGTTAACCACCACACCATAGCCCTAATCCAGGAGCCGTGGATTAGAGGCGACACCATATGTGGACTCAACAACATCGGAGGTAAGATATTGCACTGGAGCTCGGCTCCTAAGCCGAGAACATGCATATACATTCCCCGAACGATATCAGCACTGCTGCTGACTAACTTTTGTTCTAGAGACCTCACCGCCGTGGGGATACAAACAGGGCCCGGCGACCAGATGCTAGTACTAGCCTCGGTTTATATGCCTGGAGATGAGGAGATCCCATTGAACGAGCTGGCCGAGCTAGTGCAGCACTGTGAGGAGCACGGCTGGCAAATAATACTGTCGGCAGATGCCAACGCTCATCACCCACTGTGGGGAAGCCCTGAGGCAAATAGACGAGGTGAGATCCTAACAGAATACATCTTCACAACAACCCTATCTGTAGCAACAACGGCTCAGAGTCCACCTTTGTTAGCTCCAGATATCAAACCATAGTAGACGTTACACTGGCATCGGATCGGGCCGTGGAACTCGTCACGAACTGGCATTTGTCCGCCAAACCATCCTTTGCCGATCACAGGCGTATCTGCTATGACATACAAGTGCAAGAGAGGGTCCAACAACCAAAGTGCAACCCACGCAATACCAACATTGCGAGATACAAGACCCTGCTTGAACAAGAAATAGCCATGTCCAATTTTAATGACATGACCGACAGCACTGCACACATAGAACACAACACTAACTTATTAACGAAATGCATTCAACGTAGCTACCAACAAGCCTGCCCCACCACACTACCGAAAACTGGAAAAACTCAGGCGCAATCTGAGAAAACTCTTCAACCGGGCCAAAAACACAAGGAAAGACACGGACTGGGACAAATATAAAGAAGACCAGTCGGACTACAAGAAACGCATACGATTCCGCAGGGGAGAGTCCTGGCGTAATTTCTGCACGAACATTAACTCCACATGCGAGGCAGCCAGGGTAAAAAAGATCCTTTCCCAGGACAGCAACAAGACCCTAGGCTCCATCAGAAAGTCTGATGGCACCTACGCAATCACAGACATGGAAATAAGCCAAGTGCTAATTGAAACACACTTCCCAGGTTGCACTGTGACCGACGACTGTGACTGGGAAGAATCAAAACACAGACCACCGACCCAAACAGACTGGACAATAGCCAACAACATGGTTACCGTGGACCGGCTGAAATGGGCAATTGATAGCTTCCAGCCGTACAAATCTGCAGGCTTGGACGAAATAACACCAGCACTTCTACAATGGGGCTGCACAACGATTGTGCCAAAGCTACTCAGCATATATAGAGCATCTATAGCGCACAATTATATACCACGAAGGTGGAGGGAAGTAAAAGTCATATTTCTCCTAAAACCGGGCAAAACTGATTACACTCAAGCAAAATCGTTCAGACCTATCAGTTTAACCTCCTTCTTGCTGAAAACGCTGGAGAGGCTTGCTGACAGATACCTGCGGGAAGGCGCACTGCTACGCAGACCACTACACCCGCAACAACACGCCTACAGAAGTGGCAGATCAACGGAATCAGCGCTTCACTCCGTAATGGGGACCATAGAGACAGCGCTATCTGACAAACTAATGACCTTTGGCGCCTTCATTGACATAGAAGGCGCCTTCGACAAAACTAAATTCATCAGCATTAGCCGCGCCCTTGACAAGTTCGGAGTTGAACAAACCGTCAGTGGCTGGATTGATCAACTCCTGAAACAAAGAACTATTCAATTGACGGTTAACACCACCACAAGGGGTATAGTAGCAAAAGGCTGCCCACAGGGAGGATTCCTATCACCCCTACTCTGGAACATAGTGGTAGACGATCTGTTGAGAAGCCTGAATGACAAATGCTTCTACGCGGTCGGCTACGCAGATGACATAACCATCCTAATCAAAGGAAACTCGGAAGACATGATCCGTTATCGGATGCAAGCAGCCATCAGGATCATGGAACAAATGTGCAACCACCACGAACTGATGGTCAACCCAAATAAAACGGAGCTAGTACTTTTCACCAACAAAAGGAACACCCGTATGACCAGAAAACCAAAACCTTTTTGGCACGGAGCTTAACCTAGCGAGTAAAGTCAAGTACCTGGGCGTAACACTCGACCACAAGCTCAACTGGAATAAACACATCACCACTAAAACCACAAAAGCATGTACAATCTTCTGGCAGTGCAGGAGAATAATAGGCAAGAAAAGGGGTCTCAAACCACTCATCACCCTCTGGATCTACACTGCCATAATACGCCCCATGCTCACATACGGTGCAGTAGTGTGGTGGCCACGCACTCAATTAAGCACAGTCAAGAGCAAGCTGCAGAGCATACAACGCCTCGCCTGTCTGGCCACAACAGGCTGCACGAAAACACTCCAACGGCGGCATTGGAGGTGCTCCTCGACTTGCGACCACTGCACCTCATCATCCAGCAGGAAGCAGGTGCCGCAGCGATCCGGCTCGATAAGTTCGGGCTTTGGAGAAGAGACGACAGAATAACCCATGCACGCCTGAAAAGGACATTAACTAACGAGATCCCGATGCTAGATGCAACGTGCGACCTCATACCTAAAACCTTTGTCTTTGACAAAAAATACCGCATATAACTGCAAAAAGAGCACAAGGATAGTTCTGGTATACACGAAGTTAGAGTATACACAGACGGCTCAAAAACAAAGTATGGGACAGGTGCCGGAGTATTCTCCCATGACTTGAACATCAATCTCTCAACATCGCTTGGTAAACTCAACACCATCTTCCAAGCTGAATGCGTTGGGATTATAAGGGCGGCGACGGCGATCGCGGCCAGAAACGTGAGTAACCTGTCAGTACGCATCATCACAGACAGTGCCTCAGTACAACAAGCTCTCGACGGCAACTGCTTTAACAGCGGCCTAATTATGGAGTGCCACCAAGAGCTGCAGAAAACTGCAACGAAGAATCGGGTCACGCTCCAGTGGATACGAGGACACAGTGACTCCACGGGCAATGACGCAGCGGACCAACTGGCAAGGAAAGGTTCGGACACAACAACTCTGGGACTCGAACCAATTGTTCCGATACCTTTCAACCAATTAAAAACGTGGTTACGCGAGAGAACCCTACATCAACACGCAAAAGAGTGGGCAGAGTTAAAAGAGTGTAGGCAATCTAAAGATGCCTTTCCCGTATTAGACAAACGACTCTCGCATAAACTGTTGCACGCCAACAGGAAAACACTCAAGCATCTGATTGGCATAATAACTGGCCATTGTCCACTAAACAAGCATCTCTACGATATCGGCGTCACGGACAGCCCACTATGTAGGGGCTGCATGGAGACCGAAGAAACACCCGCTCATGTGATCCTACATTGTACCAGCGTGAGCGACCAACGGACGAGGTTCCTGAACAATCCCAGAACCATGAGCGAAGCCATACGCAACACTGGTCAACTCATGGCCTTCTGGAAGGAGCTTGCATGGTATGAGTAGCAGACGACAACAGTGTCACTGCTCACGCACAATGGCCCAATTCAGTGGCTAAGTGCGGAAAACACCTGTCCAACTAACTAACTAAGATGTGAAGATTAATTTATATTTCTGTTATGCTCCTGCTACACCTGCGTTTTAGCGCGTTAAATTATTAATGGCATTACTAATGGCGTTTAAAATTAAGCGATAGCTCGGGTATTGGTTTAGCGCGCTAAGTGGTCTTTGCCACATTAACGCCATCTCATTCGACGGGAGGGGCGCATACAGTAAGGACTTTCTAAGCTACAATTCGAAATTGGAACCTTCAAGAAGCGTGCATATTCTTTTTTTAAGATTCCTTTTTTGAAAAATCCTTTGGTCATTGCGGGTGGTGAACTGCTTGATAATTTATCTTCATAATAAAAATACGACGTATACTTAGTTTTTACGCGGGAACTGCAATAATTACGATACGATATCGATAATGGAGTATTTGAATGAGACAGCTTTAGTTTTTAGATAATATATTACAACCAGAGCGCTGCCTTTCAAACCTCCTTAACGTGTGTTAACGCGTGAATTCACGAGGAATTAACGCTTAACGGCTTTGTCACCTTAATGGAGCCACCGCGCATTTTTAACGCGTTAACGCGTAGTTGGCCATTGCCGTTAACGCTAACGCAGGTGTAGCAGTAGCATTGCGAGAACATTACATTGTATTTCGTAGTAGGTACAACGTACCTTTTTTCTTTTCTTTTTGGGTTCGCGGTCAGAATCTCTCGTGGCGGATCTGCTTTTCTCTTCAGTATAATTTGTAACTCATGAAACAAGTTCGGTACCTTTATTCTTTTCTTTTTGGGTTCGCAGTGAGAATCTCTGTTGGCGGGGCTGCATTTCTCTTCAGTATAATATATAACTCACGAAACAAGTTCGGTCTACGAATTAAATATCGCCAACGAGTTCTCGACTTTCCTTTGACAAAACTACTACGGTATGGCTATAATTGATCTGGTAACGAACTCGACGGCTTCAATTTGTATAATTCTAAATATGTATTAATAGCGATAATTTGTTTTCAATGATAATATTTTTATACGAAGCTTTTATTTTACTTTTGATTGGCTAACGTTTGACCGCGATCTCGCCTGATGTTAAGCGATGACACGGTCAAAGATGGAGCACGCTTGCCTAGAAGGTACCTATTCACCCGCGTCTTGAAAACACCCAGATTTTACTAATCAGGAAACACAGACTCAGGCAAGGAGTTCCATACCTTTGCAGTTTGCATAATAAATGAGGAAGCAAAGTGCTTCGTGCGTATGGATAGGATGTAAACCATATAACGTTAACGATGATTAGTTTGTCTGGTCGTCCGATGGTATAAAGGGGATATAAAGGGGATGGTATAAAGGGGAGGAATCAGGTTATGTAGTTCCTCTGCACACTCTCCGAAATGTAACCTATAAAAAACCGACCGACTGGCAACACTGCGACGATGGGGAGGCAGGCTTTGGAGTTTTGTGTTGACCAATTGGTCATCGCCAATGAGTCTCCTAGCTTTCCTCTCAATAGGACAGTCCAAAGTTCCTAGCTGGTATTTTGTTGAACCATCCCAAAGGAGAGAACAGTACTCCATGCAGGATAGGACTTGTGCTTTGTAAAGATTAAGCAACTGAAAACTTCGAAACCGTAAAGTACCGTCTCACCTTGTTCAGGATACCTAGTTTCTTGCCAGCCAGTTCGGCTTTTGACTCTTTATAAGAATCAAAATTTAAATTAGAGGTCAACGTGACGCCAAGGTGTTCCAAGCGATCGGTGATCTGCACAGGTACATTTCGGAAAGTCGGAGTCAGATGAAATTGACTCTGTTTCGTGTAGAATAGACACGCTTGAGTTGTGGAGGTATTAAACTCGACTCGATTAGCATCGCCCCAGTCGGAGACTGCCGTCAAAGTCAAGTTCAAATGCTCAATCATGCCTTCCCTGAGTGACTGTATTTCTGCTACACTGGCCCATGCACTGGACATATATCTCTCTACAACCGTGCTGTCATCTGCATATCCGAAGATGCCTGGTTTCAACAGATCGTTGAGGTGAAGCAGGAAAAGGGTTGCAGAGATAACTGATCCCTGTGGGACTCCGGTGTTAATCGCGATTCGGTCGGACGAACAGCCATCGACAACTACCAGGATGGACCGATCCCTCAGGAAATCTGACATACAAGCGCACAGGTCAGGGGGAAGGCCAAATGCTGGAAGCTTGCCGATGAGACTATCATGCCAGACCTTATCAAAAGCTTTCGAAACATCAAGTGAAACAGCTAGTGCTTCACCGTGTCTCTCGATGGCCTCACCCCATAGATCCGTGGCATACACTAGAAGATCTCCTGTGGACCGATTTCGCCGAAACCCGTACTGACGGTCAATGAGAAGGCTATTCGATTCTAGCTATGCCAGGAGTCTATTATTTAGTACACGTTCCATGCTCTTACAGAGTATGGAAGTGACTGAAATGGTCTGTCTAGCTAGTCCGGATGTATGACATACAAATATTTAACTATCTATATTTTTTTGGTAAAAAATAATGTTGCCATTTTAAGCCCAGCACGTTTATTTAAACAAGAATGATTAACAAAACAGAATTTCAGTACCGAGCAAAAAGAAATGAAGCTATTATCATGCCAAGGTTTTACAACACTGACCCAAATAACTGATTCATAAAAAATGTGAATTTGTTGCAACCGTTGACTGTTGAGAACTTACTCTATTTTATTACACAACAAATTTTCAACCGGTCATTTACCAGTTATGCTTAAAAAGGCATGTTTTTTAGTAGAATGAATCTTATGTAAAGGAAATTCGTTGTTTTTCCAGTATTTTCTTTATCTGTATTATTCTATAATTTAGCACCATCTTTCAATGGGCATAGCAGTTCTTTACAAATGATTCGTTTCTGAAATTGCGTGATAAGAATGTAATACTGAATGCCGAGTCTCGTTTTTATATGACATCGAAACCGTATTTTGAACGAAATAAGATTAGATTTTGAATCACGATCGGTATTCTGTTAAATATAATTTGGCTTATAAAGTTCGACGTTAACACATAGTTTTGAAACTTGGTTCAATTTACGATCTAGTCACTATGAATATAATTCGAGTATAAGTTTAGTTAGGAGAATACCCTTTGTGACATAAGTATGACACTGATATTAGATAGAAAATGCATTTGGAACAAACTACTGGGCCACTGATGTATTTATCATGTACTAATGTTTGCTCGCCGATCCACGATCTGCCCTCGTGAATTAAACACCCAAACTTTCTCAGGTATCAAACTATCATAACGTTCATACAGATACATGCGACTGGCAAACTTCATTTCAGAATAAGTATGTTCATAAATCAAATGAAATTTCTTGTCGTGTGTTGATGTAAATCTTGCTGTGGTTTATTATATTAAAGATCCTAGTTTTATCGTTGAGGTTACTAGTATTTAATCAGCTTATGACTTAACATCCTATTAAATTCTAAAGTAAAGTACTACAGCATGTTAATATGTGTTTGGTTCGTTTGAACCTATGATAATTTAAATATTTATAAAACAGTAGTATATAAATTATTTGTACGTGTGTAGTCAACACTTTTACAATAATTCAGTTATTTAAAGCAAAAGCCGAAGTTTACTGCACCAATAAAAAGCAAGCAATTAAATTTTACTTTCAGGAATTTTATTAAGTACTTTAATATAGATAATATTTTCTTCAAGTATTAAAAAAGGACTTTGAATTTAATGTCCCTTGTTTTTTTTTGGGTTAGAAAATCCTCATGGAGTCCCTTCGCCCTGGGGGGGAAGGACGAAAGGGGCTGTCAGACTCTTACTGACTGAAAACCAACCCGTGCTCCTCATGTACCCATGTGTCGGAGGGTAGGGTTTCACCGAAGCATTCCCCGCTACTCCCCGACGGGTATGGCCCACCAGATGGTCAGGCGGGCCCCGAACGAAACCCCCTTGGCGGCGGATGAAGGTATTGGGTTCCGCCGCCAAACAACCCAGCGGCCGCAGAGGAAAGGGAGGACGGCAACGCAACACCGCATCTCCTCTTCCTCTGCGGCCCCACCGCGACGCAACGATGGTGCGCCCCCATTTGGTCGCGGGAGATAGGGCGCGCGGCAATGCAACACCGACACGCCTCTCCTCCCGCGACCGCATGCGACTGCGAGGGACAGACAAAACTGTCCCCCGCATCCGCACCTTGGGACGCATCCTACGCAGTCCACTCAAGCCCACGTGGAGCGTCCCCTCCCGGGATCCCGCTTAGCTTCACCGTGGGTGTACCTCAAACCCACGTATACTGAGCCCCCCCACGACAAGGTGGAGATCCCACGGGGGGGGGGGGGGTCGATTTAATGACCCTGGATATTTCTCATTTTAGTCAAGTAGTTAAATATTGGAGCGATGTCGTGCTTGTTTTTCAGTCTTTCTTTCTTTATAATTTTTTTTGATAATCAAGAAGATAGTTCCATAAACAGAATTATTTAATTAATATTGTGTCTTCGCTGTGAAATAAATTAGCGCTCTGGATTAGCGTTTGGTACTGACTGTACGCGAAACAAATGAAAACTGGTTCTATTTTAAGCGTGAACTAGTGATTTTAAATCAAATTAAATCGAATCATTTTTATTGCTCAAATTGTGTGTTTAAAGTTCAGTATAAAAGTAATAGGTACAGCCAGTAAACTATTTTATAATTTTATAAAAAGCCGTCTGATATCCAAGCGAGTGGTGGTCTTGGCATTAGTTTTCTCAAAGTCCGCCTGCGGTCGCTTGCGTCTTTTCCTCCCTCTAACCAATAAAATCATTAATTTTCCTAGAGATCTGGTTAAGACTTCAGACGCTACTTTGACGAAATTTCATTTCCTTGTTATGTCGTCCGTGTTTCTCTTCATTACACTAGAAGTTTTATAATTGCAGGCACTACAACGTTGTATACAAAAGAAATATTTTCCTATAAAGTGAATTATGGCTGACAGAAAACGAAGTACAAAAGGTTTTTCATTATTCTAATAAAATAACATAGTCTTAACAATGTAGCAATTAGTAACCTTTGCGCGATGTTATTAGGGTAAATATTAAAAGGTATTGTAATTATATATGTATGTTACTCAAAGCCGCTGGCTGTATTGTAAATATGTTTCAAGTTCACGTGTACCATGTTTGTTTTTGATCTTGAGTAGGTTTTTGCTTTGCGAACAGCATGTTGTTTCCGTAGTTTTCAAACTCAGGACTGTGTGGCAAGAACATTGTTGTACGTATTGTTTTATATCATCAGCCCTTTATATTGTCCCACTGCTGGGCACGGGCCTCTTCTCACTATGAGAAGGGTAAGGCCATTGTCCAGCACGCTGGCCAAGTGCGGGTTGGTAGACTTCACATGTCTTTCGAGAACATTATGAAGAACTCTCAGACATGCAGGTTTCCTCACGATGTTTTCCTTCACCGATAAGCAGGCGATAATTAACAATTTAATACGCACTTAACTGCGATAAGTCATTGGTGCGTGCCGTGGATTCGAATCCGAGACCCTCTGCGTAGCAGTCTGTCGGTCTCTCCACTCGGCTATCGCTGCTATATTTGCGTATCGTTTTACAATATATGAAAGTGTACAGATTGAAGTCGTAAAAAATAGCCAGCTAGGTATGTTACCAATGATATTTATTGGAGTTCTGTTTTTATCGATATGTAATTATTGTCCCCGTACGAGATGGGCACGTATCCAACGCAAAATTGTTGTTTGTTTTTTAAATTATTGTTATAACAAGGTTACCGAAATTAGTAGATCATAGTCTTTTGTCTATGATCTACTAAGTTCTGTAACACAAAAGTATTATTTAAGTCTTGTTTACGTAATGTGTCGATATCGAATTGTATCATTAATGAAATAATTCTTTGAAAAATGAATGTTGTGTCACGATTCAAGTTAAAATTTATTAAATCGATATTGGCTGCTATCGAACGTAAACATCTCTACCGCGTTTCGGTATTGTGTCGAGCGGCTCGTTTGACGGTAAAATTGCACTATTTTAAAGGCGGCATGTCCTTTGACACGAAAAGCCGACAATATTTTAATAGAATCATAAAGGATACCGCTGCTGCGTGGAGTGTTGCTAGTTTAGGGAATTTTCCCTAATTTCGGGGTAATTTTTCTCGTTAATACTATATTAAGGAAATAAATTGTGATGTTTTATGAAGACCTGGGTTTTTTATTATTTTTCCTAGTATGTCTAGCAAGTCAGTAATATGTGGTTTCAGGATCGCACAGGAGGTTATGAAACACACTGTATATCTGATTTAAACCTACATAAGTTTCTTACCAATTAGATTTCCAAGCAAAAGAACCATTTCCGATAAGAATCCGATAAGAATTACTCTTACTGGAATGTGCACAGTTGTTTACTTTTTCCCGCTAAAAATAACCTGAATATCCGCAAAATTTTTCGATAATCAATATCTCATGAATAATATGAGTATTATACATCATATGATAGGTTTATTTATATACTCATAATAAAAAAATAACACACCCACGAGTCTTAATAGCGCGAAATAAACTTGTTTGGTCCACATAGCATTGTTCAAGTCAATATAAACGACAGTAAATTACTTATTTTCCAATAAAGAGATATGAGCATAGGTGAAAAAGCAATTTGACTGTTTTCATGTCAAAATAACTGACATAAGACCAGAGAGGTTGGACTAGTAATAAGGTTACATATATTTCTTTGCGTAAGACATTATAGATGCCAGAATAATAAAAATATGTTCCCATATTTTCGATACGTACAAAACATTATTTCGTGGGTAATATGTTGCAAAAAGGATAAACATATTATTTATAGAAAATATTTCACCACAATACATTTTTCAAAATATCATAAGATTTTGGTGTTTGGTGTTATTTTGCTTATTAGAACTTTTGTTATGTCACCCTGTTTTCACTATGAATGTAATTTTTCCCTATTAAAAGGGGTTTGCAAGAAACTGTAAACATTTGTCTTAATATATGCAAAATGAGTTTTGAATGTGAAATGGCGATGTCACGACCGGAATAACGCAGATACTTTTAATTTTGAACTAAAAATCCCCGTTTCGCTTTAAATTAAAATGAATATATGTAAAATTATAAAATAAAAGAAGAATTTCTAGATATGAATGGTTTAGAAGCAAACGTGCCACAAAATAGCCCAGTTTCGGTCATTCTCCTTTATGGACTAAGCATTTTAAATAAAACATACCTGTTATCAATAAGTATCAAGGTAAATGATTAGTCCCATACATATGATGTATCTAAAACACCTTTAAACGTTACCTAAAAGTATTTCAATAGTATTTCCATCCAAAACATGCATGTAAGATAATATTTTAGTTCGTACGAGGATCGCACCTGCCTCCAACCGCACATTCGTACTTAGCAAAGACCTGTTATTTCCAACCTGCCATCGTCCAAAATACATCTAAATCTACTTAATAACGAAACTTTCTTACCAGTAACTATAACACAATAAAAACAATGGATCAAGTCCATTAAACATTAAAAGTACGGTAATTAAACATACGGTACGTACACGTACGGTAATTATTCCGTGTGGTGACGGATTAAGAATACGGAATGTCACCACCCCATATCATCCCATGGGTGTCGTAAGAGCCGACAGAGGGAGTATATTATGCAGAGAACAGCACTGCAAGAGAAGGAAAACTTGATACAAACCCTATACCAACCCGTTTGGCCAGCGTGGTATAGTAGGCCAATTCCTCCTTTCAAAGGAGAGGCCTAGTCCAGCAGTGGACTGTTAAAGGCTGATGATGATGAATTAAACAATGATTTCTAAATAATTGGTCTACTACTCGACCATATAAGAACACGATAATACGTGGGAGAAGCGTCGCAAGGGTCAGATAATAACATATCTTAACACTACATTAATTAGGAGTGAAATTGGGAAAACGTATATATCATGCATTATTACGTATCGTCGCCTATGTTTCCCGCAGTTAGGGCAGTTTCGTATTGGCGTATTTTTCTACGGTATACAGTCGTTTAAGCATACGCGCTTACACGCGCGCTACATTATTACGTGCTTCGAAAAACCGGACTCGCGTAAACGGGCATATTTCGGCTTGTTCGCTCGAAACGGTACTTAGTGACATCGTCTCGCAGCTCGCGCTAATACGAGCTTAGAAGCGCGTCGACGCTCGTACGAGTTGCGCGTCTGCCAAGGGCGCGCCTATACGCGCCTACATGCGCTTCCAAAAATGAGCTTATACGCGCGTATAAAATGATAGTCTGAAACCACTCTTAGATAGTAGGAATAGGAACAGTGGACGTGCGCCAATCTGCCTTGTTTATTCGCACTCGTCCCCTATGAGATTATAACTTGAGCTACCAATCTCACCGCTCAGCCACACTACTACCTATTAGTTCGTGTTTAGTACCGTATTCAGTTTGTGCAATAAAGCAGTATTGTTCTAAAATGTCATCAGTATATATATAATATTCTTCCATTACGCATATAAAGCACAGTCGAAACTAAAACAAGAAGCTGAATGTATTTTCCCTGCCATCGACCAAAATACATCTAAATCTACTTAAAAACGAAACTTTCTTACCAGTAAATAAAATACAATAAAAACAATGGATCAAGTCCATTAAACATCAACGGTCTTATTAATAAAAAATGCTTATTCTTCTCTTACTTCAAAGTAACACCGGGGGTAGTTAATTCTAGATTAGTTATGGAATAGCTACGTGTTAATAACGGTATTAATAAATACGAAGTAAGTTCGGAGTAACAATACTATTCTTACCCTGAGATTAAGGTATACGTTATGGCAACCCACTGATATTAAAAGTAAAAAGAATGAACAAAATGACCTGGTCGAATAAAAACTTTTTACTGAACACTTTTATTTGACAACTAGCTTTTGCCCGCGTCTTCGCGCGCGTATTATTCTAAAGACTTCACAAACTATTGGGTAGAAAGTAGCTCGGTCAGTAGGTATTCATGACACTATATACATAATAACATCGCCTTGCATACAGTCAAATGTCAAAGCCATGTTCCAATACATGTCCAATATAATATCTAATAAATAATATCTATAAACACGCTGGAGTAAGCAAGGAGTGAGCATCTATTTGTCACGGGGTACGGTAGACTAGATCGAAACTTTACCTGAATACTAAAACATAAAAAATAAAGATTTCGAGTCGACAACATATATCCGCAAAATTCGGTTTGTCGAGTATTTTGTTAATTTCTAATGCTTCTGACAGTATAAGAAATTATAATAATAAAAAAAAGACAGAAAAGTCACTGTCACCGAATAAGTCATGTTGAGTATCTACTATGTAGTTTGTATACCATGTGTAAATACTTCTTGCAGTTAGATATATTTCTTATCGGTATAAACAGTTTGTTTAAACGACAATGATTATTAAAGTATCCGTCTATTATGAGAGAATTGTGTTACTTCGAATTTACGCGAGCGAAGCCGCTATGATAATTGAGTGCGCTGTGCGTATATCTGTCAGTACTGACACATCATACAATATAATGTCATAATATTGTGCACGGTGATTACATTATTCGCATATATAAACTAATAATTATATAAGTACTACGCTTAAACGGCTGAAACTGTTTTCTCTACTAATATTATAAACGCGAAAGTGTTACTAGATATTATTTATTAGATATTGTATTGGACATGTATTGGAACATGGCTTTGACATTTGACTGTATGCAAGGCGATGTTATTATTTAGATATAATACTAGGTATATAGTGTCATGAATACCTACTGACCGAGCTACTTTGTACCCAATAGTTTCTGAAGTCTTTAGAGTAATCAGGAGTGTCTTCCCACAACTTGAGACTAAAAGTAGATTTGTGTTAGGTACCCCCGAATTTAACGCGTGCGAAGCCGCGGGCAAAAGCTAGTTGTCAAATAAAAGTGTTTAGTAAAAAGTTTTTATTCGACCAGGTCAGTTTGTTCATTCTTTTTACTTTTAATATCAGTGGGTTGCCATAACGTATACCTTAATCTCAGGGTAAGAATAGTATTGTTACTCTGAACTTACTTCGTATTTATTAATACCGTTATTAACACGTAGCTATTCCACAACTAATCTAGAATTAACTACCCCCGGTGTTACTTTGGAGTAAGAGAAGAATAAGCATTTTTTATTAATAAGACCGCAACAGTCTTATTAATAAACTAGGATTAGTGTCAGAACAACTTTACTCCAAGACTTAAGCCAAAATTAGGCAATTATGGTATTAATAAACTAGGAGTAAGGATGGAGTTAACTATTTATAATTTACTCCGGGAATAAAAGTTACTCCGCGGTGATCCATGGTTTAACGCTGGAGTAAGGAGTAAGCATCTATTTGTCACGGGGTACGGTAGACTAGATCGAAACTTTACCTGAATATTAAAACATAAAAAATAAAGTTTTCGGGTCGACAACATATATCCGCAAAATTCGGATTGTCGAGTATTTTGTTAATTTCTAATGCTTCTGACAATATTAGAAATTATAATAATAAAAAAAGACAGAAAAGTCACTGTCACCGAATAACAGTCATGTTGAGTACCTACCTACTATGTAGTTTGTATACCATGTGTAAATACTTCTTGCAGTTATATTTCTTATCGGTATAAACAGTTTGTATAAACGACAATGATTATTAAAGTATCGGTCTATTATGAGAGAATTATGTTACTTCGAATTTACGCGAGCGAAGCCGCGGGCAAAAGCTTGTAGATTTATATTGTATTTCCAACTTTCATTGAGATTTATATACATAACCCAAATATATTTTCACATATTTTTGGTGTTCGTTAGAGTACTTACTAGTATCTGATTTTGTAATTTTATTATTGTGGGTTAAATATTAATAGAGATTATTTCATTGAAGATTGCCAACCAACACAAACGCTTGCCAACCTATACAAACCTAGCCAAATACCCTATTCGCACGTTTGCGTTTGTGATAGTTTGCCGAGGTTTGGCAAGCGTGCGGACGCACCATTACATATGTGTTGGTTGTGTGTTATGTTCGCTTGGGATAGTTGTGATCCCTACTATAATATTATAAATGCGAAAGTGTGTATGTATGTACCTATGTATGTAATGTTCCGTTTTCACGCTAAAACGGCTGAACCGATTTTGCTAAAATGTTATATAGAGATATACTGGAGCATGGAGACGGACATAGGCTACCATAAGATGCAAAAATTTAACTGGGAGGGATTGTAGGGAGGCTAGAAGTTTTTTCTGCACAAATTTACCTCTTGGAAGTAAGAACGCATGCGCTATGATTATTGAGTGCACTGTGCGTATATCTGTCAGTACTGACACATCATACAATATAATGTCATATTGTGCACGGTGATTACATTATTCGCATACCTATATAAACTAAAAATTATATAAGTACTACGCTTAAACGGCTGACACAATTTTCTCTACTAATATTATAAACGCGAAAGTGTTCATAGATATATTATATTGGACATGTATTGGAACATGGCTTTGACATTTGACTGTATGCAATGCGATGTTATTATGTAGATATAATACTAGGTATATAGTGTCATGAATACCTACTGACCGAGCTACTTTGTATAGGAGAGATACTATAGAGTTTCTGAAGTCTTTAGAATAATCAGGAGTGTCTTCCCACAACTTGAGACTGAAAGTAGATTTTTGTTACCCCGAATTTAACGCGCGCGAAGCCGCGGGCAAAAGCTACTTGTCAAATAAAAGTGTTTAGTAAAAAGTTTTTATTCGACCAGGTCATTTTGTTCATTCTTTTTACTTTAAATGTCAGTGGGTTGCCATAACGTATACCTTAATCTCAATGTAAGAATGGTATTGTTGGTCCAAACTTACTTCGTATTTATTAATACTGTTATTAACACGTAGCTATTCCATAACTAATCTAGAATTAACTATTACCGGTGTTACTTTGGAGTAAGAGAAAAATAAGCATTTTTTATTAATAAGACCGCAAAAGTTCGGTAATTAAACAATGATTTTTAAATAATTGGTCTACCACTCGAACATATAAAAACACGATAATACGTGGGAGAACCGTCGCAAGGGTCAGATAATAACATATCTTAACACTACATTAATTAGGAGTGAAATTGGGAAAACGTAAATATCATGCATTATTACGTATCGTCGCCTATGTTTCCCGCAGTTAGGGCAGTTTCGTATTGGCGTATTTTTCTACGCGTATACAGTCGTTTAAGCATACGCGCTTACACGCGCGCTACATTATTACGCGCTTCGAAAAACCGGACTCGCGTAAACGGGCATATTTCGGCTTGTTCGCTCGAAACGGTACTTAGTGACATCGTCTCGCAGCTCGCGCTTATACGAGCTTAGAAGCGCGTCGACGCTCGTACGAGTTGCGCGTCTGCCAAGGACGCGCCTATACGCGCCTACATGCGCTTCCAAAAATGAGCTTATACGCGCGTATAAAATGATAGTCTGAAACCACTCTTAGATAGTAGGAATAGGAACAGTGGACGTGCGCCAATCTGCCTTGTTTATTCCCACTCGTCCCCTAAGAGATTATAACTTGAGCTACCAATCTCACCGCTCAGCCACACTACTACCTATTAGTTCGTGTTTAGTACCGTATTCAGTTTGTGCAATAAAGCAGTATTGTTCTAAAATGTCATCAGTATATATATAATATTCTTCCATTACCTACGCATATAAAGCACAGTCGAAACTAAAACAAGAAGCTGAATGTATTTTCCTTACGGAGTGTAGGGGAGCACTAAGCGAGAATTTTTAATAATTTCGCCCCTAAGGATGTAATCTCTTACGTGTCGGTGACTTTCTATCCACGTTATGGAAATAACTCTACTTCCTTTTGATTAAGAGTCCGATGAAGATGCTATGAATCATGCAAGAGATTTATCTATTTTATATTATAGAGACTGGAGAGAATAATTCAATTAGTAAAACATATCGTTGAGCAATGTAAGTGACATTTAAATATAGGTACATAATTAAGTTTAACTTTTTACCTAGAAATCTAATCACAAATTAATTCTGGGTAAAGTATTATTCCTATATAATTTTATTTCTACCTAGAAATTTAAAAAGACCCTAATAACACAGTCTTAAAGATCACTTACACCCGATACTGGAACTATTGTAACAAAATTTTCAAAAAAGCAAAAAGGCGAAAATTCCTATGGAGTTACTCTCATCCACAAAATCTCCTTACGAATCTGTTAACGACGTAAACAACTATTTTGCGAAAGTGGGTGAGGATCTTGCCAATAAAATTTACAGCCTACAACCGAATTGGTCCGCAAACTCTGACATTGCCCTTAAGTCTAACCAATGCTGCAATTCTTTTGTTCTTCTATCAACAGATCCTGATGAGATTGCTTCTACAATAAAGAGCTTAAAGTCTAACGCTGCTGTAGGTATAGATGGTATCGCTACATCTATGCTGAAACGATACTCTGTAATCCTGACACTCATTTTTTGCCATATATTCAACCTATGCTTCGACACTGGTGTCTGTCCAGCTTCTTTTAAACAGGCAATCATCCATCCCATTTTCAAGGCAGGAGATCGTTCCGCTGCACATAACTACCGTCCCATTGCAGTACTGTCAGCTTTGTCGAAGATATTGGAACGCTTTCTAAACAAAAGACTTGTCAACTATCTTGAAAATAATAACCTTTTATCAGTTTATCAGTTCGATTTTAGAAAAAAGTGCTCAACCTCTGATGCAGCTTTACAACTAATAAATGGAATAGTTGATAAGTTTAATAAACGTAAAAAAGTGCTTACGGTGTTCTTCGATCTCGCTAAGGCGTTCGATACGGTACCTCTCCCCTGCCTTATTTCTAAGCTCGAGCAATTGGGTGTCAGAGACATGCAGCTAGAAATATTTAAGTCATACCTTACAGGACGCACACAAAGAGTAAAAATAGGCAATTTCTTAAGTGATGAGCTTTCTATTCGTTATGGAGTTTCCCAAGGTAGTGTTTTAGGCCCAACGCTTTTTCTGATATTCATTAACGACCTTTGCTATACACCTGTACCATCTGGTAGTATAATTTCATTTGCTGACGACACAGCCATCAATTTTTCTGGTAACTCTTGGTCGGAGCTACAAGCTGCCGCACAAATCGGACTAAGCTCAATAACCAACTGCTTATCACTCACTCGTTGACACTAAACACGTCTAAAACGAAATTAATTACTTTTTTACACCTGTCACTTTACAAGCTCACTTATGTCAAACTAACACACTCACATGTAACTGCCCACTTATATCATCCACAGACACGATAAAATACTTAGGAATTATAATTGATAAGCATCTTATCTTCAAGACACATAATAATGACAATAACCAATGTTAGGAACCAAAAAGTATATTTTTAAATTATATCAACAATAAATCACGTCATTTTAAGTCAAAACCGAACATCAACGCTTCGAAGCTGGACTTAAAATTTTCAAATTCAATATAGATGCATCCATCTTACAAAAACATTGCTGTCGACCACTAGGTAGCGCGCTCAGGGAACTGGTAGTGATGCTTAGTTGAAGGCCTTCTTGAACTTTCTCACTTATCGAATATAAAATACCTAAATATCGCACCGAAAAAAATGTTACGAAAATAAAGTAGATCAATATGATGTCGATACTACTGAAATGCTTTACTGATCATTGCTCGGTAAAACCAGGTTAGCACTAACATAATAAATACTTGTATTTCATAGTCTTGACGGCCATTATAATAAAAAAGGTATCAAATTGTCCAAGTTGTGAATGGAATTAACTTTCCTGTACCTTGTCCTTATCTCTTCACGTAGAACAGAGTAACGAAAGTACTATTTTAAATAGGTCAAGTAGAATTAATTTAGGTTATTGATGACCTAATGGCACAGAAACGGAATAATTATTCGTTTGACCTTAATACCGGTTTGACGTACCACCTGGGATACCTTAATATTGGCACAGTCTACCGGTAATATTTACTAGTTACATTAACGATTGCAACTAGAATAGTTATTCTGTACACTTGTGGTTGCAGGTGTCATTTCTCAATGTACACATCAATCTATTTATAGACTTTCTATCATACGCATAATTATTGTAAGACCCTTTTATCATAAATACTCTCAAACTATTATTAACTGTTTACGAATCAAAGGGCTCTTCATTTAGCGTTGGCCGATTGTATTATAATTTGTACTACGTAGGATGGCAACTTATTTATAAAGTCCATAGGATAGATTTAATACTCTTGAGACATTTCAAATTTTCCCCTTTGTGCTGTACAAAAGACCGCCTTAACCAGGTAGATAATTAATAATAAAATATCTACGGAAGGATTCAAATGAGTTCACGGATTTTATAATTACCTTTTTGCCAACCCTGGCATCCTTGAATCACAAATGCATGATTATGGTACTTTGTTTGCTCTCTCGTTAACATCAACATCGTTTATTGGCATTTTACAATATCAGATTATATGATAAAGTGAACAAAGTCATATAATAATAACCTTGCTGTCAATATAAACCGGAAGAAGAAGTCTTCTTTTATGACAGTAAGAATATAAACTATCTTTTACATTTACAAAAAAAAGTATATATGTATGTTTATCCATTATCTAGTACCCATATCACAAGCTCTGCTTAGCTCGGGACTATATGGTTGATGTGTGTATGTGGTAGAATATTATTATTATTATAAACTATGTATTAATTGAATGGCAGGCATTATTTCATTGTTTATGTGAATTAATAGGACTAGATAGATTAAGATGATGTTTCTTTTAAATAAATCTAGGTAAATCTCCATTATCTTTTCCAACTGCTTTTATATATTATCGGAGACGCGAACCCTGCCAATGGGTAACATTAACCCTTAACCACCTGACGTCGGTCTCAGAGACTCGTGCGATTTTATTTTCAAAATAAATCTGTTGCTATGCGCGCGGTGCAACTGTGCGTCCTTGTACTTTTCCCCTCCCCCGTCAGTACGCGCCACGCGCTCGGCAGCTCCAGACGTGCGCGCAGTTGTGAATTATAGGTAATTATATTTTGTGTGCGGCCTGAGTGACCGACGTCAGGTTGTTATGTTATTTTTACTACATAGTATTTTAGTATTTACGCCCAGCACATCATCATCTGACAATCCTGAAAAATTTGAAAAAAGGAAGACTTGTTCAACATGCGACCCTAAGAATAAGCGTAAAACAGCTTATATGTGTTTCGTATGTAAAAATCCAATTTGCATTGAATGTAGCCAAAAAATGTGCCTTGATTGTCGCCGCAACTTGTAAAACTTTATATTTTGTGATTTTATAATAATTGTGCCTTGATTAAGCCAAAAATAATTTTAAACTTAAGATAATATGTTCGACTGATAGTAAATAGGTTTATTATCATATGTAGTAATTAAAATTCCTATTCAGATCTCATATATCCAAAGTTCCTTCATTTTTCTAAAATTTCATATGTTTATTTTATGTGTTGATTTAATATAAGTAAATAAAGACTTCTCATTGTTTAAAAACTTAAAATTAATAAAAAATATAATAAAAATATATATTTGACTTTCATTTAAAATAATATATAAATAAAAAATAATTAAACATAGTAAATACGCAAGCGGTCTCTATGACCGACGTCAGGTGGTAGTGTAACTGAAAAACACGTCAGGTGGCTAAGGGTTAAGTCATTATTTTAAAATACAAGTTACATTATACGAAATATCTCGTGAAGGTAGAAATATTGGAGTTTAGAGCGAAGTTTACAGCACAGATTTGTATCTCAAAAAGTTTCGCGACGATTGTATCGACTCTTTAGCTGATTACAGTATTGTTTTCAAACTTCAAATACTTACATACCATATTAAATTCAAACTAAAATCACATTTTTACTTTTTCACATATGTTGCTGATCACTGATAATACGATGTTTATTTGGAACAATTTTGTGCGGTATATTTATTATTCGAATACTATTCGAAAAGCTGCAAATGAATCTGTGTAAAGATAGGGAATACATCAAATCAAATTTGATGGACCCTCTGGATAAACTTCGCGTTCCGTTTAATTAATACATCATAACGCCAATGACCTTGTCGGAGGATTTTACCCAAACATTCAAATTAATATTAGAGCCATCCGCCACTGTTGGATTTAATCCACTAGAACAATAACATTGTTAACATTTCATCGTCCTCGTTTAGCTCCCAAGTAACAAAGTTCTCCTGATGTGCACAGTTTACAGGCTCACAGCTCTAGTAACTCTCTCTTAGTGGTTCCAGGTTTTACTACCAAGCTTATAACTGGTTACACGGAGTTCGTTTGGGTTTGTACCTGCTCTTATAAGTTGACTTATAGTCGTGTATAGAACGAAATTATAGGCGCAGTAAGGGCTACGATGGCCTATAAAAGTGTTGTATAGGTGTAAATACACTTGAGAAAACTTGTTCCAGTAAGTTACACTTATAATCGCCTACAAGAAGTAATTATAAATCCTCTATAGGTGTCATACGCCAGTAATAGTAATTTGTAGAACTAAATGCACTTAGAACCATTTGCATTAGTTACTTGACCTTATAGGGGTGTATAAGTCAACTTTTTGTGCCAATTATGAGTGAATTAGTTCTACAGTGGTTTCTTCTAAGAGTAAGTGTACTTGGTAATATTGTGGACTCTCGAATGCTATTGTAGTCTTAATTTCTGTATAAAGGTTTCTTGTAAAACCATTAGAGTCCAAAGATATATTTGTGAAGTCCATATAGGAAGACAATTGCTTATAATATTTATCGCATCTGCACGGCCATTTTGATTTCTATTGAATCATTGGGTGGAAGCGGTTAAAAAGAAAGCGGTTCATATAAGAAGAAAGAGCAGAAAATCTACCAACTCTTAGTTATTAAAATTAAGCATAAGACATTTGTATGCGAAACCCTAATTCGTCACAATATGGCCCGACAATTCTGTTAGGATAAATATTATTTTTAAACACAGCTTAGTAAATATATACGCCGTGTCCAAAAGCGAACAAAAATTGAGATGTAAAACACAATATACTTCACCGAAAATACTTACGCGTTTGCCGTGCAAACATTAATACACGTATAGTATTACGTGCGAAATGTTAATATATTGTTAATATATTTTTTATAAGTTCGATCATGTCTCGAAATTCCGTAGTGAATTGAAATGGTTACCAACTCGTCAGCGACGAAATTTGCATACGTTGACTACATTATACTCGCTTCTCCACTCCGCTAATGCCCCGTCTTATCTAATGCCTTGTTTTCAATACCTTTGCTCCAACCATGTTAAGAACTTACGATCATCTAATAACCTTCTACTTCTTTGTCCATCCCACACTTCTAATCTAGTTCATTCTTCTTTTTACATTCAATCTATCTTACTTTGGAACGCTCTCCCTCCTGACATTAGGATGGCCAATACACGTGACACGTTCAAGTTCAAGGTTCGTCAGTTATATTTTGGACAATCGGAAACTTCTCAGTAGCAGCACTCACTTATTACCGATGTATTAGCAGATTACACTTTTGCAATATTCATTATATGTTTATATATAATATATATTTATATATGTCATATATATATATTTATTTATATATAATTAAAAATTTATATTTATTCATATTATTATGTACCTATGTATGTTATATTATGTACGTATGTATAGGCATTTTCTGTTCGCAAATATGGATTACCTTGTATAATCTATTATAATATTTAGTTTTCTTGTTTTATTCTCTAAAACACACCTGCCACTATCATCTCTGCATCACCCTTAGGTTGACTGGTAGAAAATGCCTTTGGCATTAAGTCCGCCTTGTGCAAATTGTATTGCAGGAAGTTTAAAAATAAAATAAAATAAAAGAATTAAAATAGATGAACTTAAGTACCTTTCACTTTTTTTATTTTTTTCCCCAACCGTAGAACACAACACAACAGAAATTTACAAATGTTTGAAGTAGCTAGTAATAGAAGCGCGGAGTACGTTACACGCCTGCCTGGTTCTATTAAATGCTCATAGTGAGCTTCGCAGGAGCAAATGGTTCTCCGGAGTCTAACTATAAGTGTATTATGGGCGGTGTCTGGTTCTATGAGATGCTCATAGCTGGCTTCGCGGGAGCAGATAGTTCTGTGTAGTCCAACCATAAGTGTATTATTAGTCTAAGTGGTGATAGCCAAGTCTACTATGAGTATTTTATTAGCAAAAGTACGCGTATAAAATGGGCCCTGTCTAGAGTTACCGTAGGCAGGTAGGAAATTGTTCAGAGTGCGCATTGGAAGTTGTAATACATCTACCTGACCACGATAGACAATTTATCTAAACAGTATTGCTGTGATTGCACAGTGAATTACAACTAATAATATTAATAAAATGTCTTACCAAAGATCTCGGTGGTGGTGACGTTCCTGAGTGGACCTATATGATTAAACTCATAATTTTGGCGAAAATAACAAGCAAATCGAATAAATACCACAGGGTCCAGTTCGGCGTCCTTCATCAACGAAGTCGTCGAGCACCAAGCACGTGCATCGGTTTCACACAAAATTTACAATGTTCTTAAGATACTATTTTTATCAAAAATAAACTAGTGCCGGTTATTGACCAAGGAAGCGGCATTCAAAACGGGTTCCAGATATTCTTTTATAGCACAAGGGCACGCGAGATTACAAGATACGGCGTGGTCAAGACAACTATTTTTTCGCGGGAACGGAAGTGAAAGACAGTTCTTAGTGTGAACATAGTTAAAATTTACAATAGACTAAACTAAACGTTACTAAATCGATATAATCGACTTGACTTATCATAAAAACTATTTCTATTTCAAACATACACCCGCCCCGGACCGGCCTACCGGTCCGCTAATCGGTTGGTAGACGTGACAACGTTGCAACCGCTCTCCTCAGAATCGAACCGTCCACCAAGACCTCAGCAAATCGGGGAACTCCATCAGTCCCAGTTACCAAACGAAGGATGCGTCCCCTGCGCCATCTGAGTGGCGGAAGGTTAGCCTCCTTGATCAAAACGAGGTCACCAATCTTGGGTGGATCGGTCTTGTCAGTCCACTTAACGCGTTGCTGGGGTATGTGCAAATATTCCAAATTCCAGCGTTTCCAAAAGCTCTGAGTAATCGCCAGATTACAGTACCAATTCAAAACGCGAAAGACGACCATTTCTCGTATCAATATAGGGGTACTCAGGTGTTTGAAATAGAATTAGTTTTTATTATAAGTCAAATCGATTAGATCGATTGAGTAACATTTTGTTTAGTCTATTGAAAATTTCTGACAATGGTCACACTGAACTGTCACTTCCGTCCTTCCGCTTGAAAAATTAACACGCCGTTTGCAAGCTCGCGTGCCTTGTACCTAAATTAAATTGATCGCCCTTTGAATTAACGCGAATTGAATCAACTTGTAATTAACTTAATACGTAATTGCCGCTTTTGACTTCCGGCAAAGTTTGTTGTAAATTGATGACATATTGAACATTTTTGTGAAAAGTTTTGTGAACCGCAACGTGCATCGTGGTCTGGAGAAGGACTTCGCCGAATTGTAAACTGAGGGCCAATTCTGGTAATTATATTTATTCAAATTCCAATATCGATCTAGTCTCGGCGTCATAAATGGTATTCTCGTAACTTAACTGACACTTGAATGAGATCGGGACTACATCGAAAGTTGAACCAAGTGTGAACTAGTGTGAACGGTATTCTGCTAATTATTAGTAGAACAGGTAAGGTATTTCTCTCTTTCAGTTTTTTCACAATTATACCATCGTACATAATATAACCACATGAGTAAATAAACCGAACAGAGAAACAGCTTCTTAAGAGCTTGTAAATTTGTTACCTATTTTGGTAGGGTTGTCAAAAAGTAAAATAAGTTTGGGTTGTAAAATAAGTTTAAAAAGAAATTGTGTAAGACAAATTCATGTCTACAAAACAAATGACTATAAAATGATCAACCATCGATAGGGCTTACAAAAAACAGGTGCATGCGATTTTCGACCTTATTGACAATTCATGATAAACTTCTTTTTGGTATTTTCTTGCTTTCTGACATTGATACGTTATTAAAATTATAAATTCTGAGTTACGTCAATAAGGTCGAAAATCGCATGCACCTGATTTTTGTAATCCCTATCGATGGCTGATAACTTTCTGATAGCCACTGGTTTTGTAAACGTTAATTGCTTTTATACAATTTCACAACTAATGAGTTCACGAGGATCCTCTGAGGGATCTGGCTAGGAGATCCTGGTGGACAACATGCAAACATGTTAAGTATTTCGTTGCCAGCATTGACAATATTTATTTCACGATCGAAATATTCGCGAAACTTTTGCTCGAGAAATTCAACAAATGAGATAAAATTATCAGGAGGGAAAAACGAATTAAAAAACCCAATTGTACGTTACCATCGTTAAAATCTTTATAATGTCTGAATTATTTCTATTATTGAATATTATTTTTTTTAATTATTGAATACCTATTGAAAATAATTCACACGATCCAAGGAACCAATTTATTTACTTACCGAAATTTTATTACTTAGTTGTATATTAATTTTAATTTGGCATGTAAACGTATTAGCATCCAATAACCATTCCTATTAATGTATTTTCCCATACAATGGCAAAATTCATGTTTTTGTTTTTGAGTTTTTGACATTACCTCTAAGATCAACAAGAGATTATAAATTGATTATATCGAAATTATACTATAAGGAGATTAAGTGGAGCAGAATACCAATTGTGAGTCAATTCAAAATTAAATCGCAGTTCAGTCAAAATTCAGTGTCAGTCTCTGTTAAATACGAGAATTGGCCTTCTGGTATGTTTTGATTCTCTTGTTATTTTGGCCAAAATTATAAGTTAATCTATAGGTCCACTTCAAGAACATCACCAGGATATATAAGGTAAAATTTTCATATAACTACATTATAATTTGTCATCGCTGAGGATCTCAGCAATATATGTCGGACATTTGATTGCTTTAGGACAACTGGATGAATATAAATTAGCTTCCACTGTGCCAACAACCAATTCCCAGTAAGCCTACGGTAATTCTAGACATAATTTTTGGTGCAGAGCTGTAGTTGAAATTTAGCCGCTGTTGGATTACTGAGTATAAACTCAGATTGGTATGAGCTTGTATCTTATCACCTTGTAGACAGTATTGTAGTGTTTGTCAGGTCAGTTATTGTCTAAAATACATAATATTTAATTGTATAAGTTGACCTAGATAATTTGAAACACATTGTCACATAACCTCAATCAGTAATTGTTGATTTGTATTGTTGCAAAATCTAACTTAAATTTGTTGTTGCATTAATAAGTCAGTTTGTTTGGATACATAACAGCTGCATGTATTCATAAATTTAGTAAATTTAGTTTATTGCATATATTCATAAACATAACAACCAACTTGACCTTGCCACTTGGGCGGGTCACATTAATAAACTTTGTTTTGTTATAATATAAAGATAATATTGTTAGGTAACACATATTCTGTGCTTATTTCCTATTGTATATCATAAATAACACAGTTAGTCTGTCTGTTGCAAATAATTAATTAATTAAGTTGAAGTTTCAACTTTATTAATTTGTTATAAGTTATAACTGTGATAACTTTTGTGTTTGTTTCAATATACTGAAACCTTTAATTTTGTTGGGCAGTAAATACCTGTCACTTGCCTGCACTTGCAGTAAACAGGCTAATACTTTGTTGGTTTCAAAGAATTAAGAAAAATTAAGTTTTGATTGTTAATTTTATTTAGCGCTTGTCCGGGCTCTTTTGAATTTTGATTATGTCAGCTATCAAGGACTTGCGTGCGGCTGCTGGTGCTATTGCATCAGATTTGCGCTGGTTTGCCTCGGCCAATGCTTTAGTGAACCGGTCTGATCGCCAGCAGGCCTTACTTCAGAGGTACGAGCGGATTGACGATCGCCTGGCAAGTGTGGAACAGCAATTCCGCACTTTCAGCACTTGCTGTCTTGAAGTGTCAATCAATGATTTCACCGCTGACCAGCGAAATAAGGTCAGCGAAGACTATGCCCAGGTCTTAGACCTGTATGATGCTGTCTCCAATAGTGCGAGACAACTAGATGCAGATAGGGAAGGGCAACCCGGCCTGAAGCAGGAGCTTCCTAGGTCAGCACCGGGGCTGGTGAGTAGGCTCCCTACTTTGGACCCCACTTTCCCCCATTTTGATGGCTGCCTAGGAAGCTACCTGGGCTTCGTTAATTTGTTCGACAGCCTAGTCAATGATAGGGCTGACCTTCGGCCGGCACAAAAGTTGGCCTACCTAATGTCGGTTCTGGATGGGGAGGCTAAGGGCATCATCCAGCATCTGCCCGTGTCTGACGAGGCGTACCAGACGGCTTGGGACCTAATTACCCGTAGGTACCATAATAAGCGTGGCCTTGCCGACACGCACATCGAGCAGATTTTGGGTTTGCCGACGCTCACCCGGGTCTCTGGGTTGCGCACCCAACTGTTGAACCCGCTCTTGGTGGCCATCAACGCACTTAAGTGCCTTGACCTGCCCGTAGACAAATGGTCCTATTTATTGGTGCACATTGTGTTAAAGAAGCTGCCTGCCGACCTGAGGTCGCGTTTTGAACAGCGCTTTGGTGGGGATAGCGCGACCCATCTGCCCCCCTTTGCTGACCTGGAGAAGTTCCTGGAGGATGAGAGCCGGGTCTTGGACAACTCCGGTGGTGACACGCCGGCTAAGTCGCAGCCACCCAAGCTCAAGGAGCAGGCTCGCGTTCACACCCGAGCCAATGTTGACCGGCGCCCTCCTCGCTTTGCGGTCACGCAGAGCCCAGCGGAGTGCTCCTACTGCAAGGTCACGCGGCACAGAACGGCCAGTTGTAGGGCATTCTTGGACCTACATGTCGCCTCTCGTAGGCGCATCGCGAATGCCCGCCGCCTTTGCTTCTCTTGCTTGGGGTCCCACTACCAGCGAGACTGCCCAAACTCTCGCCCCTGTCCTCACTGTGGAGGACAGCATTTGGACATTCTCTGCATGAATGCCAGAGAGGTAAGCCGCTTGTCCAACCAGACGACGCCGCGCACGGGCGGGTGTTTTGAAGGTGGCAGCCGAGGCTCACCGGCGCGTAGCCGAGAGTCGCCTCGCTTAATTGATCGCCGCTCACCCCGCTTGGAGAACCGTAGCGTGCGCACGCCTCCTCTCTCTCGCGCACCTGAATGTGCGACCGCCCAGCGTCACCAGCACCATGACTGCTGCCCCAGGTATTCCCCTCCTTTGGCGGAGCGTCCCCGCCTTGACTCGCGCCCACCTCGTTTTGGGCGGGTGCGTCATTATGACCCCCCACAGATGGCGCGCGGATCGAGTCATCGCGCTTTTGAGGACTTCAAGCCGCACCCTCGTTTTGACTTGCCTGGTCCTGGCCAACGGTCGCCGCCCAGGCAACAATAGGTCATTGACCCCTGCCCTATAACGCCAACCTCCCCCATTGAGACCGTTATCCTACCAACGGTTGCTGTTAGGGTCTGGGGACCCACGGGGACCTCTGTTGTTGTCCGTGCTATATTGGACACAGGTTCACAAGATTGCATTGTTTCCACTTATTTGGTAGGGCAGGTTAAATTAAATATGGGCTCTTTTCCAAATTGTATACGGGGCATAGGGGCCTCTAATGTTGAAGGGCAAGTTAAGGTTTTGTTTGGCCCTGTTGAATCTTCACACCCGAGGATTAGAACCTCGGCTATTGTGTTGAAGAATATTTTGGGTATGCACCCACAGAAACAGCTCCCTGCTGCTGTGGTGAATTTGACATGGGGATTGGAACTGGCAGACCCCAAATTTGACACACCGGGACAAATCGACTTGTTGATTGGCTCTGATGTCCTCGGTGGAATTTTGATTGGTGGGAAACGGGTCTTGGTGCCAAATGGTTTGACTGCCATCCCGACCATATTTGGATTTGCTTTGATGGGCCCTGTACCTAGGGACCCCCCTCCACCTGAACTTGATAATTTGTTGGCTGTAGGCTCCGCTCTCTCTGATGCGGTTCAGAGGTTTTGGGAGGTAGAGGAGCCCCCTCAAGCTGCCCGTTTGAATCCAGAACATGAGGAGTGCGAGCTGTTCTTCCAGAACAACACTGGTCGACTCCGTTCTGGTCGGATTATCACGAAGCTGCCCTTTCTGTCTGTTCGGCCTCCGCTTGGTGAGTCACGGCCTTTGGCCGAAAAGAGATTGTTGGCTATGGAGCGTCGCATGGGTCGTGATCCGGAGCTCAGACAGAAGTACATTGAGTTCATGAGAGAATATGAACAATTGGGACACATGTCATTTTTACATTTCCTTCATTTTTACTTTAAGCTTAACACAAAGGCCTATTATAATAGTTTACTGAAACAGTAGCTACATACTAAAGTAAAAAAAAAAAAAAAACAAATATCTTTTACTATGATAAAATACATTGAAAAAAAGCATTCTTGACAAAGATTTTATAAAACTTAATTCAATGTCATTCTTCTGTTTCATTTTCATGAAAGTTATGTTCATTTACCTACCAGATAATTCTGCAAAAAGCTTCGTCAATATTAAATATACTTTTATACGTATAAAAGGCGCTGAAAATTGGATGATTACTCATTTTATATCAAAAAGATTTAAGAAGAATTAATTAAATAAAAAACTATAATAAAATTGCTAAACTCCGCCAGCTGTTCAACTCATATTAAATTAAATTTACATACGCATATTTTATGCGTATACTGCTTTTGGTATTTAGTGTATCTTTTGATAGCAGTAGCTACATGTAAATAGTCTCATATGTCGATAGCACAAACACTGGCGTTATCTAACGGACATAGACAGAATTACGAATACAAGAATCGTCTGAATATCCCTAATCACGCTAATAAAAGTTTTATATGCGAGTACTAATAAATTGAAATTATTGAAAACAACTGTGGACAGAGGAGTGTCGTTGGAGAGGAGAGGCCTATACCCAGCAGTGGACTTAGGCAGGCTGGTGATGATGGTGATGAGAACAGTTAATTGGCTGCGGTCCAACAGGCACATTCACCCAACCTGGTGAAAGGGTTCTCCCTCTAATTAGATCCATCACATTCCTTCACATTCAATAAAAAGGTGTTTTTGACTTTGATATTGTCAATTCCCCTCTGCTACATATGTACAATGTGATGGTTACCAAGACAGAATTCCTTCAATAAAGAAGCTATCAAATGCAAAAACATATATTCAGGTTCGTGTGCTAGTCTCTCAAATTAGTAGGTACCTGAAAAAAAAAACCAATGAAAGTCTTGATTTACAATATTAGAATAGATTTTCAATAGTACTTGCTCGCAGCTAAACCCTAGGAACACGACTTAAAGATACGACTCGATAATGATAGTTTCATTCGCTGTTTGTGAAACAGTACAATCAATCGAAGCTAGATTTATTGTCGAAACGCTAACTATTTTACACACCAACGAGATTTATTTCGATGCGACAATGTTCTAAATGGAGTATTTTGTACAGAGATTAGCCATTTGGATTACTTTATTGTATTCTATTTTCGTCATTTTGTAACTGGTTTTGGCCAGCTATTTACTCAATCAGATGTGTAATATAATTATTTTTTTAACAGTTTGGTTTTAATAAAATGTAGCTTGCCTTATAGCATCTCTAGTATGCACAACGCGCCATAGATCGGGTAACAGATAAAGCCAATGCGGAGGATTTTTGAAACATTCAACCAACGGACACGTAGAATACCCAGACTTGAAACAACAATTTGTGGATAGGTAATTCAATTATATCTAGTGTGGGGACAAAGGCACAACCCTCAGCGCAATGCCAGCGTCGTATCGACCACTATAGACATTATGCTATCCAATCAATCTAGCACTGGAAATAGTGAGAAGAATCAAAAGCAACCCTTGCACTATTTTCATTCTCTCTTATCTTCTGCTGCAACAAGGTTTCTAAAGGGGATCTGAGTGAGTTTTTGGCTGAGGACATGCTAGAACGAGTCAATTCCGACCCAACATTCATGATTCGTGACGAGACGTGGGTTTACGAGTCTGACATGCAAACTAGTCAACAAGCTTTGGAGTGGCGCCTTCCAACTGAACCGAAACCGAAAAATCCGCGCCAAACTCGATCAAAGGTCAAAGTGTTGAGTGCTGTCTTTGACTATCGCGGTGTTATGCACTCGGAATTCTTGCCGGAAGGTCAAACGGGAAATTAGGAATATTATTTGAGCGTTATGCGGCGTTTAATGTGCGGTGCAGTATAGATACAGAATACCACTCGTCTACGGGCGGAATCACCTACAAAACTGGCAAAAATAATTCCGAATTGATGGCCCACTCGTTCTATTAAAGTAGATGTTTGTTCAAACGATAGATTATTATTGCAACATTTATAAATTGCAAAACGTGTAGGTCATTGTAAAGCAATAATCTACAAGATAGTAGACATACGTAAAACTACCATTCTCAAGTAAAACGTACACTCCTTAGCAAGCGTCAGGTTCACGCTGTGCGAATTGCCTTTACGGGACTGTAACATGACCCACGTTCTTTTTTTACACAAACTGAGACGAGAACGCACGCAAAGTACCTGAGCATACAGCTTAATATCCAAAATGTCATTTCGCACGATTTTCGTGCAGATTTGCATCTGTAAACCTTCTGTAAGCTCCTTTAAACGTGCGATAGAGTGGCTATGTAAATATCAGTAACTTTGCATTATAAATATTGAGTGATGTTTATGATTGGCATTGCATCGTAGTAAAACAACATTTGAGTGAAAGCAATGAAATAGTTCCGTGTGGTGACGGATATACAACACGGAGTGTCACTATCACACCGTGAATGTCATAAGAGCCGATAGAGGGATCATAATTTAATGTAGGGAACAGCACTGTAAAAAAGGAAAACTTGACACAAACCCTATACCAACCTGTTTGGCCAGCGTGGTATTGTAGGCCAACTTCTCCTCACAAAGGAGAGGCCCAGTTCAGCAGTGGACTGTTAAAGGCTGATGATGACGATAATGACTGAAATACGTTGCCATATAATTGAGAGTAATAACAATTAATATATTATTATTTAAGACAATAACACCCTTAGTATATGTAACGATTATGTTTAGGTAAATAATTTAATTAAAGAGATGAAATAACTGTAACTTTTTATCCATGTAGCCATTTATTAAGAATACAATGTATCACTACTTACTCAATTTGATTTGGTTGAAGTCTAAGGAAATATACATTAATTCATGAAGCAAATAGTACCTATCTTTAGGAAGAGACGGAAAAGAGAGACCAAGTCTTTGTTTACTGAACAATTCGATTGGGCCCAAATTAGGTGAGACCTATGTCTGGATCTCGACTTTTTGAATGGTGTGGTTTTTTCCTTATATTTTTTAGCATTACTTTTTTAGCCTAAGCCTAAACTTTTCCATAATTGGTTGGTATACAGTTTATGTTGATGTTGAAATAATTAATTTATTGCGAAAGTTTTTTCGACATAAATTTAATTCGCATAATGTTACTAGCCACCTTGTACCCAATAGCCTCAGTTTAAATTTTCTAAATTTACCTAATTTTAACTAGGTTCAGTATAATTATGCCTAAATAAATTTTTGTTCAGCACTAGATTACAAAATGCTGTATGATGCTGATATGAGATTGCTTATTTAATACCGATCATACATTATATGCTATTGATTTAGATCCTCATTAATATCATGGCTTCACTGTTTAGTATTAAACAATATTAAGTAGATGTCGTTATTGCATTGACATAATTGCATTGGAACAAAAATTATCTTAATTTGGAGACATAAAGAATAACAGCTATAGAATTTATAAGTAATTCTATCATCACCGATTATATTGTCTTTGTTTAATACTAGCTATTTCTCGCGGTTTCACCCGCGTCCCGAGGGAACTACTTCGCGTACCCGGTTAATTTATAGCCTAAGTTACTCCTTGGTACATCAGCTATCCGCTCCTGCTGTCCAAACAACAACTGCGGACAGTCACGGCCGCCTACACAGGACACGGATTCTTTAATAAACACCTATTTACTATAGGTATCACCGACAGCCCGCTGTGCAGGGCCTGTATGGCAGCGGACGAGACGGCAGCCCACCTGCTCCTCGACTGCCCTGAGGTCGCACAGTACAGGCAGCAGTACCTGACGAGATACAGCACCCTGAGGGAGGCAGTGGGCCACATCAAGAGTCTGCTGGCCTTCCTCGAAGAGCTGGGGTGGCTCGAATGAAGACACCATTCCCACCTGCACGCAAAATACACGCCAAGACGTGGAGTTGCGGAAACAGCCCGTGCCATCAAGTATCAAGTATCAGCTATCCGCCAGTGAACGTCCCGTCAAAATCAGTCCAGCCGTTCCAGAGATTAGCGAAAACAAACAGACAGACAAAAATTTTAAGAAATGTCATTTCGGTATAATTATGTACCTTGTATACATCCATATGCAATTAGTAAAAAGCGGTTATTTTAATATTACAAACAGACACTCCAATTTTATTTATATGTGTAGATGATTTTTTAAAGCGATGGCTTTTATTATACCTAATAGTAGCTGAGCCCGCGGTCACAACCGCGATATTTGGAGCAATTTCTCCGCTCCGCTCCCGTGACTACTAGCCTAATGTTGTTTAGCCTATACCTTCCTCGATATAATTATGGGTTATTCAGCCCAATGCCAACTTTTTGAATCGAACTAGTAGTTCCAGAGATTATTGCGTTCAACGAAACAAACAAACCATTTCTTCTGCTTTTTATAACATTGGTATAGATTACAAGAGTGATGAATTTCGAATGACTACTCGTTAAATGTTTACTGTGTTTATATAACGCATTTAACGATAATAGCCACCAAAGCAAGTACCAGTGACAATAATTGCGTTAAATAATTCATAAGTTCAAATAGTAAGCCCCAAGTGACGGCCAATTTATTCGGTGTTTTGAATAAAATTTGAATCATTTGATAAGATATTCGAAATAGCAATTGAGTGCCGTTTGCAATTAGCAGGAAATTTCTTAAAGCTCTTGCGGTAACTTTGTTCCGGCTCGCGTCCAAACTGATCAAGTCGGCGGTGGCACGTCGCGAGTTCCTAACACTCATTAATTTCTTTGAAGTCTCGCTTCCAGCCGACAACTTCCTAGGCTCTTTCTCACCAACAATTATTAAAAAATTACTTCTGCTTCATTATTGCACGCGTCCAACGCTCGTTAGCCAACCGTTCCGATTGAACACATCGCGCTTTGATTAAATGTTTTTGTTTGAACTTACTCGTACTCTCGGCCGCCATGTTTATCGCTGCGAATGGGTACCCAGTTTGGGGGTACGGATGCTTGAATAATTTGCAATATAAACACGAGCGTGATATGTTAATTATCTTTTCGCACATGTTGTAGTATTAGGTGGATATTATAAGTGAAAATACATTGCATGCATTTTCTTTAAAATAACTATAATACATTAGAAAGACTGTATGGACTTTCTTCTTCTTCTTCTTTCAGCCATTGTCGACTACTTTTGCAGCGTAGGCCTCCTTCAACTTTTTCCATTGTTTTTTATCCTGTGCAGTTTGTAACCAACTCTTTCCTGCTACGGTTTTAATATCGTCTTTCTACCTCATTTGAGGCCTTCCCCTTGTTCTTTTCTGCCGTGGGGGCTTCCTTTCCAGAAGTATCTTACACCATGAGTCTTTCTTCCGGGCTACGTGACCAGCCCATTTCCACTTCAGTTCTGCCACCCTTTTTCCCACGTCCACAACTTTGTTCTTGTGTCGGAGCCAAGTATTGGTTTTTCGGTCCCTCAGCGTTACCCCCACCAATTTCCTTTCCATAGCCCTCTGCGCCACTTGAAGTCTGTGGATTACATCCTTCGTTGTGACCCAGGTTTCGGCTCCATATGTTAAAACTGGCAGAACACACTGGTTAAATAGCCGGGCTTTTTGGCGGGATTATAGATTCATTTTGAATACAAAATCCAATTTGGAAAAGGCTGTCCACCCTAGTCTAATTCTCCTGTCAATCTCGTAACACTGGTTATCCTTGCCCATACGGATCTCCTGACCCAGGTACACATATTTGTTCACGCGTTCAATGATGGTACCTCCCACAGAGATAGTCGTTGCATCCTCGGATTCGGTGGTCATGATTTTAGTCTTGTTGAGATTCATTTCAAGACCTACTTCCAAGGATGCTCTGTGCACTTCGGCAACCATAACTTGAAGTTCTTCGGGTCTACTGGAAAATAATACTATATCGTCAGCAAACCTTAAGTTGGATAAGCGTGCCCCAGATATCAAGATACCTTTATCGTGCCAATCTAAGTTTTTAAACACGTCTTCGAGGACCAGCGTAAAAAGTTTCGGCGATAGAGTGTCACCCTGTCTGACTCCCCGTCTGATGTTAATAGGGTTCGTTAGTTGCGGTATCGACGCTTTCATCGTAGCCTTATTGTAAATAGCAGCTATGAGGTGATTATATCTGTGATCTACCCTTGCATTTCTCAAAGAGTGGTGCACGCCCCACGTCTCCACACTATCAAATGCCTTTTTGTAATCAATAAAGGTCAACCAAAGTGGCATTTGATACTCTGTAGCCTTTTCTATAAGAGTTCTCATAGTGTGGATGTGGTCCATGGTTCCGAACCCACTTCTAAACCCAGCTTGCTCCTTTGCCTGATAAAAGTCCAATTTAGTGGTAATGCGGGTTGTTATAATCTTTGAGAACAGTTTATATGTCTGTGATAACAAACTAATGGGCCTATAATTATTCAAGTCCGCCTTACAGCTTTTCTTGAATAAAAGAATAAGAATGGCACCTTCCCATTCCTTTGGTATTTCACTGGTACACAAACATTTGTTATAAAGCATAGCTAAGCAGTTCATGAGTGTGGAATCTCCTTCTTTTAACATTTCAGGCAAGATTTGATCTTCCCCACCGGCTTTCTCATTCTTAACTTTAGACAGTGCCGCTCTTATTTCATCTGCTGTTATATCAGGAATGTCCTCCGATCCTACGTTTAGTACTTTTAAGGTGTTTTTAGTGTTAGGTACCTGTTTTGTACTTGAGTAGAGCTTACTATAGTACTCTTCTATAACCCTTAGCATTTTTGCTCTGTCTTCGGTTAAGAGTCTTTGTTCATCTTTAAGTTTAGTTATTCGCTGGTTGCCGGGCAGAAGTGCCTTGCTAAATATCTTTGGGCCTCTGTATTTGGTGACGAGCGTTTCCACCATCCTTTCCTTGTAGTCTTCTATATCTTGTTTCAGTTTTCTCCTTGCTGCCTTGCAGAGCTTTTTGAAGTCATTCGTGTCATTTTCTCTATTCCTTATCATATCACGCATTTGGTTTAGTAGGTTTTTGGTTTCTGCTGAAACTTTCCCTCTTTGCTAGTTATATTTTCTTGCCACAGTAAACGCTACCTTGGAGGTAGCGTTTGTGATATGTTGGCTGAGTTGGTCGACACTATACTCCACGCAGTTTATGTCAGCAAGATTTTCTTGGAGCTTTATTCGGTATCTGTCCGCGTTTTCTCTAAGTTGCATTGTGTCTACTTTAGTGGTTTTGGTCATTTTCAAAGACAAGTATCTTTGCAACTTAGAGGTAATGACGACTTTTGCTCTTACGAGCCGATGATCGCTCCCAGTGTAGAAGTTATTAAGCACACTTACGTCGTTAACAATACACTTATGACTACAAATTATGTGATCTATTTTATTTTTGAATTTTCGTGGTGAAAGCCAAGTCCATTTCCTTATCGGTCGCTTTTGAAAACATGAGTTAAGATGATATAACTTGCTTTCCTGTAAGAAATTGATCATCATGGTACATCGCTTGTTTCTTTCTCTGTACCCGAAATTACCCATGACTGTTTCTGATGGTTCTTGTTTCATGCCAATTTTAGCATTAAAATCACCTACTACGAATGTATATGTGGTCTTTGTTGTATTCATACCAGTCTTTATGTCCTCATATAGAATATCTACCTGATCTACTGGTGCAGATGATGTTGGCGCATATACTTGAATTACTTTTATTGTAACTTTCTTCGATATGCTTAAAACGGCATATACAACTCTTTCGGATACAGAACCCAGACTATTTGATCTTCTAGTCTTTTGTTAATAAGGATACCGACACCATGTTCCCGCTTTCCGCTATCCTTTCCTCTGTAATAGAAGATGTGACCCGTTCGTAATTTTAAACACTCCTCACCAGGTTGCCTTACCTCCGACAGGCCTAAAATGTCCCATTTGATTTTGTCCAGCCCATGGTGCAGCTCTTCCATCCTGTAATCCTCACTAAGTGTCCGGGCATTGTAGGTGGCAATATATAAAGTTGTATTTTATGAGTTATGCTGTTGGCAGCTTTGATACTCCCAGGGATTCTTAGCCCCCCTGAACAGGCTAGAACTGGAACCCACGCTGCTGCCGTTGCTGAGTTTTGCCTGTCCGCTGGGAACTTGGGAACACGTTTTTTCTGTTGTATTTACATGATAGTTGAAGGGATTAGACGTTTAACTCGTCCGCCTGCCCAGAACGTCCTGACGAGTGAGAAGTAATCCAGCTTACTAGGACTAATAATATGGACTTTATGAGATTAGGAATCACTGTCCTTGGCTTGGGTAAAAAAAATATGGGTCACACAAAATGCTATATCTAACAGCACTTGGTTCATCTAATCGCCGTCGATTCGAAGACGTTAAAAAGAAATAGACCGTAATTCTATTTACTGCATTAAATATCAACAATACATAACATCTATAATGTATAAAACTCAACCCAGAAATGATTGGATAAATGATTTGTTAAGAACGTAACGACACTAGCCTTCCCAGTAATTGATATAAGGTCAAACTGCAAGTCTAACTCGCAGAGAAACCGCTACCTTACAGCTGGTGGAAACGTTGTTAGCTACGTTATTCAATAAACTTTTAATCGCATCAACTCCACTTTCCAATAAGACTAAACATGTTCTCGACCAACTTGTCCGGCAACTTGCTGTAACTATATAACTTACGGTTTTATTTATTTGTTAGTTTTGTTCGTTCGACATTGATAGAAGTTAATGCAAATATAAGAGACACAACTAAATAAATACATAATAAAAACGTAAATGAAATCCTTTGCGAGATCTAATGGAGTTTCAAATGAATATAAATAGAATCAGCTCTGCACATGTTTTACGCGACCATTATGGAATACTCTCAAACATGCACATTCACTTATGATCATTTGCTTTACTGATAGACCTAATAAATAGATATTTACTTATGCTCGTCTGGTTGTTTATGAATGAATTACACACACACTGAACACGGCGCGATTAATCTCAATAATACCTAGTTCATTCATCATTTATTTTAATCTCATCTTACTTGAGCCTCAACTGACGTGACACAATTAAAGTATATTTATTATACATTATACGTTATCTTATAAAGTTTCTCGGCTACAACTGTGTTAGTTGTATCACTAATCTCCATACATCTGTCGAAGGCGCGTTCTAATTGAACAATGTTTACATTACAGAAGAACAAAATTGCGTCGTTTAGAGCGGCGGAATTACAACCATCAGGGAAACCAAATTAATTACTCAAACAGACTCGTATGTACTGCATACAGTGACTTGTTCGCGACAACTTAGAGCTTATGCTTGTGACGGAATCTGAGCAATGAAGTTAGACATAATTGAGCCGTAGCAATGCCCTACAGGCGTACACCCTGGTAACGAGATTCGCACCTCGCATACGAAACTTCTCGTATTCCTCCAGCGGTGTTTACACAATAACAAGTTTCGGTTATCTAACATTGCTATATTGGTCGTAGCGCTCGTAGCGTGACTTGACTTGCCGTGCGTAATGGGTCGGCGAAGTTAAGCAACGTTCATAAAGGTTACTATTTGGATGGGTGACCGTTTGTTACGTATTTGTGTCAGAGCGCTATCGTGTTCTAGAGGGTCGGTAGATCAAATTCTTGTTTCAGGAAATAAAAGGAAATCCTTGGGCCATATCGGAGGTCTTCACGCGGCCTACAAAAACCAAAACCAGAGCTTAACACACATTTATACAAAAAAGAAGAAGACTTATTGGCAATATATACTCTGTTATAAGTTAATGTTTGTTCCGTCCGACGAACCGAGTGTTATGTGTATCGTCATTAGCAACGTGATTCGTGAGTGCATCGTGCATCGAGTTTTAGGTGATTTATTATTGGTGAACGGACATGGCGCCAAACAAAAGGATATGGATAAATATTAACACTTCAATGTTTTACCTTTAGGTGCATAGTAGAAACCTAGGTAATTCGTATAATGTACGGATATTACAGGTTTTAATGGAATGTGCACTTTTATATGTCAATATAGATTCCTACGAAACAAAGTACAATGTACCTGCTTTGATTAAGCAAGAAATATTAATTTATTTGTAAAAAGAATTGTACAATTGTGGGTGTTATAATTAGTGTCGAATCACACACTATGCCAGTATTGGCTGACACATTTAAATACAAATAAGCAGGCTGCGACAGACGAAATTTATGGACGCATTTGAAATAAAACAGACCTGTTATCATCACGTCCAATAAGTATCAAGGTAAATGATTTGTCTCATACATATTATGTATCTAAAAACAGACTCTGTAATCACTCGAAAACATCTTTGAACGTTACCTAAAATTATATCCATATACACATCCAAAACAAGCATGTTAGATAATATTTTAGTTCGTACGAGGATCGCACCTGCCTCCAACCGCACATTCGTACTTAGCAAAGACCTGTTATTTCCAACCTGCCATCGTCCAAAATACATCTTAATCTACTTAAAAACTAAACTTTCTTACCAGTAGTTAAAACACAATAAAAACAATGGATCAAGTCCATTATACATCAAAAGTACGGTAATTAAACAATGATTTCTAAATAATTGGTCTACCACTCGAACATATAAGAACACGATAATACGTGGGAGAAGCATCGCAAGGGTTAGATAATAACATATCTTAACACTACATTAATTAGGATTGAAATTGGGAAAACGTATATATCCTGCATTATTACGTAACGCCTATGTTGCCCGTAGTTAGGGCGGTTTCATACTAGCGTATTTTTCTGCGCGTACGGTCGTTTCAGCATACGCACTTACACGCGCACTACATTAAGCGCTTCTAAAAACCGGACTCGCGCAAACAGGCATATTTCGGCGTGTTCACTCGAAACGGTAGTGCTATCGTCTCGTGGCTCGCGCTTATACGAGCTTAGAAGCGCGTTAACGCTCATACGAGTTGCGCGTCTGCCAAAAAGCGCGCCTAAACGCGACTACATACGCTTCCAAAACCGTCCTTATACGCGCATATAAAACGCTAGTCTGAAACCGCTCTTAGATAGCGAGAAGGAACAGTGGACGTGCGCCAATCTGCCTGGTTTGTTCCCACTTGTCCCCTATGAGACTATAACTTGAGCTACCGATTAATACATATTATTACAACATACTAGTATGTAGTAATAATATTTATTGATATCTATGTATGCATCTTATATATTTATTATAATCTATATATGTAAGTATATTTATGTAAGTTCAAATAATGTTCTCCTCATTATATTATTTATATAGCACCTACTTCTTTTCTCTCTGCACCACTCAAAGGTAGACTGGGAGATAATGCCCATGGCATTAAGTCCGCCTGTATACGCTCTGTATGTAAAGGTTTAAAATAAATAAAAATAAAATAAAAATCTCACCGCCGAGCCATACTACTACCTATTAGTTCGTGTTTATTAGTTCGTGTTTAGTACCGTGTTCAGTTTGTGCAATAAAGCAGTATTGTTCTAAAATATCATCATCATATATATATATATATATATATATATATATATATATATATATATATATATATATATATGCGGTCACGCACTAATGACTAAATTGCACTAAATTGTAAATTGTTTTATATTTAAGAGACTGGAGAGAATAGTTCAATTAGTAAAATATATCGTTGAGCAATTTAAGTTATATTTAAATAAATAATTAATTTAGGAAATGATTGTTTTAATGACAATAGAATAGTGCGGTGATCTGTGATTGAAGAGTTAATGACCAAAGTGCGTGACGGATGCTTTGTTTTGACAATGAAGTGGTCTAGGCATGATCCACTTTGATGAGTAGGAAGAGTATGAGCTGGCAAGAGACCGTGAAAAGGGCAGACATTAACATAACCATGGCCACGGACGTCATTTCTCTCAGACAGAATATTTATATTTAAGTCACCTGTTATAATTATATTCTTGTATGATGATAAACTGTTTAGTGCTAAATCAAGTGAATTAAGAAACTTATCTGTACTAAGAGATGGTGGCCTATACAAAGAGATTATGGCAGTATCGTGGTTAATTTTAATGAGCAAACAGTTGCATTCATCTTTATTAGGTTTTTCTATAACTACATTTAGATGTTTTCTAATGTATACTACAACGCCGGCATTCTGATTGATATGATTATCACTGCAAAATTGTCGATATTCATCTAAAGTTGGTAGAGCATCAGATCTATTAGATAACCAGCATTCCGATAGAACTATTATGTCGCAAGTTATGTCAATAGTATGCAGCAAAATTTCTAGTTCCTGAAAGTTTTTATAGATATTACGAATATTTTGCGAAATAATAGTTAGACATTTATCTTGTGGTGGAAGAAGGCTTTTACAATTCTCAATATTACACACTTTTGAGTCTGAGATAGAAAAATTATGCAGATGACAGCACAGGTAATGCTATATACCGGCCACGTCAACATTTCTCGGGAAAAAGTCATCGAGAGCCGACATAGACTTGTGTCTGAAATTTAGACCTCCTTGGAGATGGTCTCAGATTGGGGAAGACTTAATTTGGTCCAATTTAACCCCACAAAGACACAAGTCTGCGTTTTCACCGCAAAAAAACTACCGATGGTCGTATGTCCTCGTTTTGAGGGCACCCCCTTGACTGCCTCCTCCAGTATTGGAATACTTGGTGTCGACATATCGAGCGAAGTCCAGTTCCGCGGTCATTTAGAGGGTAAGGCTAAGTTAGCCTCGAAGAAGCTTGGCGTACTAAATAGATCGAGATGGTATTTCACTCCGGCCCACCGCTTGCTCCTTTATAAGCTGCAGGTCCGGCCGCATATGGAATACTGTTCTCATCTTTGGGCAGGGGCACCCCAGTACCAGCTTCTCCCTCTAAACCGCATCCAACAGAGAGCCGCTCGAATTGTCGACTGCCAAGATATTTGCAATCGGTTAGACCCCTTGGCGCTGCGTAGAGATGTAGCCTCGCTATGCATCTTTTATCGCTTCTACTATGGGGAGTGCTCCGAGGAATTGTTCGGATTAATACCTGCCGCCTCTTTCCGCCATCGTTCTACGCGACAGCATTTCCATCCCCATCATTTAGATGGTTGGCAATCTACAACATTGCGTTTCTCTAGAAACTTTCTGCCTCGCACCTCTAAACTGTGGAATGATCTGTCACCTGCGGTTTTTCCGAACCAATACGACCTTCAAACCTTCAAAAACTGAGCGTATTCCTTTTTAAAAGGCCGGCAACGCACTTGTGACTCCTCTGGTGTTGCGGGTGGCCAGGGGCGGCGGTAATCGCTTAACATCAGGCGATCCGTCTGCTCGTTTGCCCCCTATTCCATAAAAAAAAAACGACATTGGAATTTACACATTTTCTCTAAGCAAAACAATGTTTAAATTGTCGTCAGTAAAGTCAATGCGCGCATGGATTTATTTCCTCCATAAAGATTTGTAGCAAACAAAGGAATCGTAAAAAGATTTAACGTTGCCAGAATACACATACCTACAACCCACTGATAGTAATTGGATACCATAATATAACAATAACTATAATATATGAAGCCCTACTTCATGCCTGGTTACGAATATAATATATGTTTATAATTATTAGGTAATCTCAATCTCGATTGAACTGCCACAATTAGTTTTCTGATAAGTAGGTATTTATAGATATATATTTCAAATTTTTTGGTAAATTTCATACGACTATTTAATTTTATTGTATGTCTGGGACATAGAATAAATAGTCGTGTTCGTCACTCGATGATTTGTCACGCATGGTATTCGAATACACGGACTCCAGTGTAGAAATCAGGCTCACAGGCCGTTGTGTTTACAGGTCATGAGTCACTATTGTTAGTAGGAGCTTATTTAAAAGGGCTCCAATTGTATTCAAAAGGCAATTTGGTTGCATATCAATGCACGAACGGCGCATCTATCCTACAAAAAAAATATCATACAATATGCGTATAATTCCTCTGCAATGCTGTCGACCAGTAGATAGTGCGCCCAGAGAACTGGTAGCACCGTCACGTCGAATGCCTTCTTGAAACTGCTCACTGACAATAATGAACCTAAATATCGCACCGAAAAAATGTTAGGAAAATAAAGAAGACAGCAGTATCGATATGCTTTTCTGATCATTGCTCAGTGAAACAAGGTTAGCCCTTACATAACAAATACTTGTAATTCATAGTCTGACTGACGATCATTATAATAAAAGGTATCAAAACAAGTTGTAAATGGAATTAACTTTCCTGTACCTCGAAAAATGTAAATGAACTCTATTTTTTGTCCTTGTCTCTTCACGAACAGAGTAACGAAAGTACTATTTTAAATTCATCATCAGCCTTTAACAGTCCACTGCTGGACTAGGCCTCTCCTTTGAGAGGAGGAATTAGCCTACTATACCACGCTGGCCAAACGGGTTGGTATAGGGTTTGTATCAAGTTTTCTTTCTCTTACAGTGCTGTTCTCTGCACAATATGCTCCCTCTATCGGCTCTTACGACACCCATGGGATGATATGGGGTGGTGACATTCCGTATTCTTAATCCGTCAAAGTTATTATTATAAGCTATTTATTTTAAATAGGTCAGGTAGAATTAATTTAGGTTATTGTTGACTTGATAACCTAATGGCACAGAAACGAAATATTCGTCTGATCTTAATACCAGTTTAACGTACCACCTGGGGTACATTAATATTGGCACAGAGCACCGGTAGTATTTACTACTTACATTTATGCATTTATGATAGCACCTAGAATAGTTATTCTGTACACCGGCGGTTGCAGGTATAATTTCTCAATGCGCACTGCAATCTTTTAGTGGACTTTCTATCATTACGATAAATGTTGGCAGGGAAGGTGTTGGCAGGGTTGACGGTAGTATGAGTTTTAATGTGATCACTCCCATAGAAATACAAAACATAGTAACTATAATGACCAATAAGTCATCTGTTGGTTACGATGAAATACCTATGACTATTATTAAGGATAACATCGATTTATTGGCAAACCCACTAGCATCTCTCTTCAACGAATGTGTGGCAGCTGGTCTGTTCCCTGATCAATTTAAAATTGCCCGAGTTCTTCCAATATTCAAAAAGGGCTCAAGAACGGACCAAGCTAATTACAGACCGATTTCTCTGTTACAAGTTATGTCGAAAGTTTTAGAAAAAATTATGAAGCATCGGCTTATCAAACATGTAAAATATCATAAGATCTTACGTAGTGGACAGTATCGATATCAAAAATCGATAGGTACCACAGACGCCACAGAAGCCTTAATTGATGAGGTTATCTGTAAACTAAATGACAAACACAAAGTAGCGGGGATATTTTTAGACCTTAGCTCTGCATTTGATACCGTAGACTACGATATACTATTGGCTAAATTGGAATATTATGGCGTAAGAGATAATGTTTTAAAGTTTTTTAACTCTTACTTGCGTAACAGACATCAATACACAGAAATCAGGCAGGTAATTGATGGAGAAGAAAATGTACAAAAATCTAAATTAGTCACAAAATCTCATATAGTTCCACAAGGGTCTGTTTTGGGCCCAATCTTCTTCATTATTTTCGTGAATGACCTTATTGAACACATGAAAATCCGATCCCCAGATACGAAGCTAGTTATCTTTGCGGATGACACAAACGCTGTTATATCAGCAGATAATATATTAGATTTAGAGTCCAAAATTAATAGGATATTAAACATATTTGAAGAATGGTTTAGTGTAAATGAGCATGATGTTTCTTTTAAATGACTGTAGGTAAATCTGTATTTTAAACTAAAACTTGTTTATAATATCGGAGACGCGAGTAGGTAGCAATACAAGTATAGTATTATATTATTTGTGGTAGCACTTAGTAATTATTTTAAAATACAAGATACATTATACGAAATATCTCGTGAAGGTAGAAATATTGAAGGTTAGAGCGAAGTTTACAGCACAGACTTGTATATCAAAAAGTTTCGCGACGATTGTATCGACTCTTTAGCTGATTACAGTTTTGTTTTCAAACTTGCAATACTTACATATCATATTAAATTCAAACTAAAATCACATTTTTACTTTTTCAGATATATTGCTGATCACTGATAATACGATGTTTATTTGGAAAAATTTTGTTTGTTATATTTATTATTCGAATTATATTCGAAAATCAGCAAATGAATCTGTGTAAAGATAGGGAATACATCAAACCAAATTTGATGGTCCCCTCTGGATAAACTTTGCGCTCCATTAAATTAATACATAGTAATGCCAAAGACCTTCTCTGAGGATTTTACCCAAACATTCAAAAACATACAAATTATAGCCATCCGCCACTGTTGGATTTAATCCACTCGAACAATAACATTGTTAACATTTCATCGTCCTCGGTTGGCTGCACGTCTACAATATTTAGTACTGCTTTATTAATTAAATTAAGCATTAAGTAGGTGCCATTATTAAGATTAATATATCATGATCTAACCATACTCACATCAGGTAAGGTAACCAGTACAGTGTACGACCTAACCCAACAAGCCCTACGCATAGTAGAGTGGTGGTGTAATGAGTACGAATTATCTGTAAACCCGACCAAGACCGAACTAGTTATGTTCACACACAAACGCGCGCTGGGTACTTACCGATTGCCCAGGTTATTCGATACAGAGCTTAAGCTGTCTACCGAGGTCAAGTACCTAGGTGTCACTCTCGACAGCAAATTGACATGGAACAGCCACATGGAAAATAAGCTCAATAAAGCCAGCATCATTTTCTGGCAGTGCAAGAAGATGATAGGAAAACGCTGGGGCCTATCCCCCAAAATTGTCTTATGGCTCTATAAGACAATAATACGTCCGATGGTAAGCTACGGCGCAGTAGTGTGGTGGCCTAGGACCAACCTAATAACGGCCGCCAATAAGCTTCAGAAGCTTCAAAGACTTGCATGCCTAGCGGCCACGGGCTGTATGAAAACAACGCCAACAGCGGCACTTGAAGTGTTGCTGGATCTGCCTCCATTGCACCTGTTCATACAACAGGAAGCAACGATGTCGGCAGTCCGGCTGAGAGCCCTGAAGCTCTGGAAAGACACGAATATACCGCACACTAACAACTTAAATACACTCTTTAAAGAAGTTCCTATCACACAAGCAATAAGCGACCGCATACCGAAACAATTTGTTTTCGACAAGAAATACAAAATCCAACTGTACGAGGATCTACACGGAGGAGCAGTTAATCACAACGAGCTCACGATCTTCACAGATGGGTCCAAAACGGATACAGGTACGGGTTCAGGAGTATTCTCCGAGGACCTAAACATCAACATTGCAGCACCGCTGGGAGCCTACAACACGGTCTACCAGGCCGAATGTTTTGGCATAATCCTAGCTGCCACAGCAATCATGGCACGTGAGGTAAGGGAACGATCCATTAGGATCCTCTCAGATAGTAAGGCTGTCCTCTCAGCCCTCAAAAGCCATACTATCACCTCGGCACTCACGCTTGAATGCCACCAGAAACTAACAGAGGTAGGTAAACTAAACAAATTAACACTGCAATGGATCAAGGGCCACAGTGGCTCAAGAGGGAATGACGCAGCCGACGTACTCGCCAGAAGAGGGGCCACTTTAGAGGTGGTGGGACCCGAGCCCATAATTCCCCTCCCTTCTGGTTTTTATCGCAACCTGGTAAGAAATAGGACCAGGACCAAACACAACCAGTCCTGGATTGGTATTGAAACATGTAGGCAGGCCAAGGAGGCTCTTCCCGCAGTAGACGGTAAGATAGCCAAACAAATCCTCCGGCTGTCCAAACAACAACTACGGACAGTCACGGCCGCCTACACAGGACACGGATTCTTTAATAAACACCTATTTACTATAGGTATCACCGACAGCCCACTGTGCAGGGCCTGTATGGCAGCAGACGAGACGGCAGCCCACCTGCTCCTCGACTGCCCTGTGGTCGCACAGTACAGGCAGCAGTACCTGACCAGATACAGCACCCTGAGGGAGGCCGTGGGCCACATCAAGAGTCTGCTGGCCTTCCTCGAAGAGCTGGGGTGGCTCGAATGAAGACACCATTCCCACCCGCACGCAAAATACACGCCAAGACGTGGAGTTGCGGAAACAGCCCGTGCCATCAAGTATCAAGTAAGATTAATAATGTACATACACAGTTGTGGAGTGCGGATCTCGACAATCACGACATGCTCGTTGTGGATTGACCACCCACACACACACACACACACATACGTCTGCATCTCTAGTATGTCGACACATCGTGTTGTCACCGTGTAACCTGCCGCTTTCATCGATACTGGTAGTACACCAACGAGAAGCATGACTCGATTTTACAATTGGCACCTGCAATTGTACCTTATGAATCACATGACTTTAAAGTATCATGAAAGCTATGGAGGAAATAGTAGATTGTATGACAAGGGAGCAAAATAGTATTTTTACAGCGAGGGCGCTACTTTGAATCACGAGCGAAGCGAAAGATTCTAGAATAGAATCCCGAGCGTAGCGAGAGATTCTATTCTAGAATAAATAAATTGCTCTCGAGTCATATATTCTACTTTTCATCCCCTTTCTATGAGAAAATAAATTATTTTCTGTTCGTGGATAATAAGTTTTGTAGGACGTTGTTAGCTTCTGTAGTAATTGTTTCAGGAGTTAAAGCATTCGCTTTCATAACGCGACGCATAACTCATTATTTTTGTAAAATTCAATAAAGTATATGGTTCGGCGTTACATCGAAACCGAACGTTCCTATTCGATTTGGGAAAACTATTAATATGTGGACTTAGGATTTTGGTTCTTATCGACTAGGAAGTGAGGAAGTGAAGGTGTTGTGGTTAGGAGCCTCTTACCTTGCTCGGCCTCCTGGTGTCTTCCAGTATATTGAAGCTGCTTGAATCACTCCACTATACAAATCACTTTCACTCGCGAGCGGTTTTGTTGAGTTTTGTATAAGCGGTAATAATTATATATGGTGGTGCGGTTCAGTGCGGTACGGTGCGACGGACATCGAACTCTGAGCGTCTAGAATCTTCCATTCTTTTTTCGTCGCCGTTGAGCAGGGCGGCCAATAGCGAGGCTTTTTGGGAGGGGATTGATGAAAAAGATCGCTCGGATTGGCCGAGCAGCGACGAACCATTGACGTTGACATAATTAACTAGCAATGCAAAGGATAAATGGCGCTACCATATCCTCCCGGCCCTAAAGGGTTGCCTTTAAAAAATAAATAAAATTGAACTTAGCTACGTTGGGTGTGTATAACCCAACAATAGGCTAAGACAGCGATATGACAATAAAATTAATCTAAATTAACTTTAGCGAAAACTACAAACGCAATAATATCGAAAACTACAAACTAAATACTTAAACTAAGAGGTAGATCCAACTTCAGGCTAGATCTCACTGAGTTGGAAGCGGACAGAGACGTACAACAGGGCGCACGTAGCTCCCCTTCGCGGTTTTCACGGTAACAACGCGGGTTGTACCGTCCTCGGAAGTATGCAGTTTCTCTACGATGGCTAACGGCCATGAAAGCGGCGGAGCATTATCGTGTATTATGACGACCAACGTACCCTCCTGTATAGGGGATGCAGGACTATTCCACTTGGATCTAGTCTGAAGCTGGTGTAGATATTCCGCACGCCAGCGCCGCCAGAACGACTGCACGAGTTTATCCAGCAAAGTATGTCTCTGGAGCAAGCTTGAAGAAGCTGCTTCAGGAGCCGGAAATGACGATAATGGCACTGTGTTCAGAAAATGTGCAGGGCTTAACGCGGATGGTTCTGCAGGGTCACTACTCAATGCCGTGAGCGGACGCGAGTTGATCAGTGCCTCGACTTGTGCAAGGACAGTTAAAAGCTCTTCGTAAGAGAGGATCTGTTGGCCTATAACTTTGAAGAGATGCGTTTTAATTACTTTGACCATGCTTTCCCAACATCCACCAAAATGTGGTGATGCTGGTGGAATAAACTTCCAGTCAATATGATCTATGGAAAGTTCTTCCTGAAGACGAGTACGATAACCCGCGACGTGATTGAAACAAGTAGCGGGAACAAGTTCAATCAATTTACCAGCCAGCCAGCCAGTTTTTATTTAGTGTGCCAGCGGTGAGGAGAAGAATAAATCCAAGCGAGCACTACCTTGAAAAGCTGAATAAGCTCTTCACAAAGCGAAATTGCTAGCGGAGCGGATATGACACTACAGACAATGTCATCCATATACAAAGCGGAAGTGTAGTATAGTGTAGCGTAGCGTAGCTTAGCATAGCATAGCGTAGCATAGCGTAGCATAGCGTAGCATAGCGTAGCATAGCGTGGCATAGCGTGGCATAGCGTGGCATAGCGCGGCATAGCGCGGCATAGCGCGGCATAGCGCGGCATAGCGCGGCATAGCGCGGCATAGCGCGGCATAGCGCGGCATAGCGCGGCATAGCGCGGCATAGCGCGGCATAGCGCGGCATAGCGCGGCATAGCGCGGCATAGCGCGGCATAGCGCGGCATAGCGCGGCATAGCCCGGCATAGCGCGGCATAGCGCGGCATAGCGCGGCATAGCGCGGCATAGCGCGGCATAGCGCGGCATAGCGCGGCATAGCGCGGCATAGCGCGGCATAGCGCGGCATAGCGCGGCATAGCGCGGCATAGCGCGGCATAGCGCGGCATAGCGCGGCATAGCGCGGCATAGCGCGGCATAGCGCGGCGTAGCGTGGCGTAGCGTGGCGTAGCGTGGCGTAGCGTGGCGTAGCGTGGCGTAGCATGGCGTAGCATGGCGTAGCATGGCGTAGCATGGCGTAGCATGGCGTAGCAGGGCGTAGCATGGCGTAGCAGGGCGTAGCATGGCGTAGCAGGGCGTAGCATGGCGTAGCATAGCGTAGCATAGCGTAGCATAGCGTAGCATGGCGTAGCATAGCGTAGCATGGCATGGCGTAGCATAGCGTAGCATAACATAGCATGGCATAGCAAAGCATAGCATAGCATAGCATAGCTAATTAGTCCTTTATCTTACACACAGTTTTAGCACCCACCTTGATCTCTTGAAGAACAGAACAACAACAAGACGTAATACAATGAGAAGTATGTAACGTAGGTACGGTACCCATAATCACATACCCAAATACAGTCTCAATAGCGGGCGATAAATCATATCGCTCACTACGTACTATTTCAGTTAGTAGCAAGTGCGGAAATATTGAAGCTCCGATCAAAAGATCAATGCCTGCCTGGATTCGCAAACTCCGCGTCTGCCAGCGGCAATGACTCGAGGTGAGTGAGTGATGCTACGTCTACATTAGCGTTCGGCAATGCGTCCGTGATACGCTCCACGATAAGCAAAGAAATGTTAAAATTAATATCCCTATCAAAACGCGAATGATCTGACCACCTTATTGTACTGTATTTTATGTGAAATTAAATTAAAAAAAAAAAAATGTATTTTAATATCTACGGAACCCTTGCAATGTTTTTCTGACCCGCCGATTCCTTTGACCACTGAACTAGTATTTCTAAAGTTATTCCACAATCCGAGGCGTTTGAAACATTCCAATGTCATTAAATTGGTCTGAGACGCGCTATCGAGTAGACAACGTACCATGTGCGGCGACCCATTAACATCATAAACGATAACTTGCGCTGTCGCTAACAGTACCATCTTAGACGCCTTACACTGCGTTTTGGCCCTGCGTGGATCATTATAGATGCGCGAGTGCCGTCCTCGCGTGCGCGTCGCCCGCGCGATGGAGGTCGTACACAACGATATTTCATTCAGAATCGTGGGAGGCGCAGTTATCGTAGCCTGCACCTGCGACGTAAGTGTGTCAAGGTTAGCGGCTTGGCTCGACAACGGACCACTTTTATCAAAGTGCAACAATGTGTCGTTGATTACATGAACGACATCTCGTCTTACTAGAACAATCACTAGTTTTATGCTTTATACTTAAGCAATTAATACATGCTTTGTTGTCTTTTACGCCACTTGTAACGAGCAGTTGGATTTAAACCATTGAAGGCGGGACACTTATAGAAATGGTCGTGCACTATATTACTGCACAGACACTTCTGTGAATTAATTTTATTAGATGCCGAGCATGTTACGTAAGATTGTGGATTAGGGACCGAGTTATTATGACTGTTTCGCGATTTATTCAACCTTTGTTTGCTGCTGCCAGTGTTAGACGGGCCAGGTGAACCAGACTGCGTATTATGGAATATTCGACACTGATCTTTGATGAACGAAATAAAACTATCTAGTGTAGGTATTTTATTATTGCGTTCCGTCATCTCGAATGCGCGAATTGTTTCAGTGTCAAACTTCTTTAAAGCGAGTTGAAGCAACATAAAGTCGGAAAGATCTTCTAATTTCAAGTTTCTAAGAGAAATAACCGCGGTTACGAAGTTATCTAAAAACAGCCGGAAATTCGAGACAGTTGCGGCACCGGACAGTTTAAGATTTAAAGCTTGGTCAAAGTAGGTAGACGCTAGGACGCGCGTGTCTTGATATATATCAAGTATTGACTGAAATATGACCTGATAATTCTCAGCACTGGGTGTGACACCTGCAAATACGGACTGGGCCTTCGGTGACAGTTTACCTATTAAATAGTACAACCTGTCAGCATCTGTCAGAGAACCATTATCGTGCACTGTAGACTTAAAACTCGCATAGAATAACGGCCAGTTTCGTATATCGCCATCAAACGACACAATCTCGATTTGCGGTAACTTCGGCGTGCGAGCTGAGCCAACGGGCTGTGCCGAATATTTACCCTCCAATTGCGATTGTATACGCTTAATAATACAATAAAGGTCTTTGAAAGAGGTGTACGCCTGATTATTCGGTTTTTCATCAGGATTAGTAGAAAGCAATCTTGCGTTATAATCGTCTAACAACTTATGAAAATCTATTCGAATACTATCTACTGTCATATAATAGCTAAGAAATGACTCCCTTTTACTATCAGAAACGGCTGCGGTCTTTGAACGCTCATAAATGTTTTGAATACGCTCAAATAAAATATTGCGTTTTGTTTCTAAGATTGTCATCTCTTTGACTTCCGACACGCGTGACTTCTTTTGTTGTGACATGCTTACGTAAGTATAAGCCAATGAGACCGAAACAAAACAAGAATATCTAAAGTACCTATTATTTTACCTAAGTACCTAGGCAACACTTTTAAACGGTGGAATTAAAAGTTGCTTGAAATACGAGATTTACAAGACAACTATGATAGTTCCAGAAATAATAATTGGGTAAGTAGGTAGCCACGTAAAAGTATATTACCTACTGATGCGTGCGAAAACAACCATGTGACGGTTATGTGAATGGACTAGGAGCATAGCTAGGTGCTATAACTGCCTAGGTATATAGATATATTGAGGTTTTACGTATAAAACATAAATGAATCCGGCTCGAAGGACCAAAAAAATGGTTCGGCGTTACACCGAAACCGAATGTTCCTAGTCGATTTGGGAAAACTATTAATATGTGGACTGTTGGATTTTGGTTCTTATCGACTAGGAAGTGAGGAAGTGAAGGTGTTGTGGTTAGGAGCCTCTTACCTTGCTCGGCCTCCTGGTGTCTTCCAGTATATTGAAGCTGCTTGAATCACTCCACTACACAAATCACTTTCACTCGCGAGCGGTTTTGTTGAGTTTTGTATAAGCGGTAATAATTATATATGGCGGTGCGGTTCAGTGCGGTACGGTGCGGTGGACATCGAATTCCGAGCGTCTAGAATCTGCCATTTTTTTTTTCATCGCCGTTGAGCAGGGCGGCCAATAGCGAGGCGTTTTGGGAGGGGATTGATGAAAAAGATCGCTCGGATTGGCCGAGCAGCGACGAACCATTGACGTTGACATAATTAACTAGCAATGGAAAGGATAGATGACGCTACCAGTATATACCTACTGATTACGAGTACAGAGACGTAATTCGCGTGCTTTTTTTTGTTAGCGCGGGTCCCCACGCCAGTGCAGCCAACACGTACCAGCCAGTTATTCATAAAATTTGCGTTCGATTTCTATGTATGATATACATTCCAAATTCAAATCACTTGGCCGCACGCTCAAATTTCTTAACAGAAAAGAGCTATTTGGCTCCCACTAAAAGAGGAACAAAGCGACACTTTTCGAATAGAAGGATGAAAAGATAATTTCGGAAACTATACACCGGCGTGCGGCAATTTCAAAAGCAAAGTAATAATATTGATTAAAAATCTTAGTTAAGTACTATAACGTTTTTATTCAATAGGCAGTGCAAGAAATAATAAAATCACCGATTCGAAATTAACAGTATTCATTTCCTCCGCAATACAGTAATGCGGAGGACTTTACATGTATTTAAAAACGGACACAAAGCGAGTGCCTAGAGGGAGATTGTGGTGTAGAGAATATTTCGTTAGTGCATATTAGCCATTTTCATCTGAATACACCTTAAATTTCAACGTGTCTAGCCTGAGATCTCTCTCTCTCTCTTACACCACATGACATCACATTATTTAAAGATGCAAAGTCTGTCGTATAAGTTGATGACAGCTTGGCTAACCGGCTATGCTTGCTGCTTGAGATTCAAAGAGGTACGATTACTTATAAATGTACATGTTTTCCCACGTGTGGGAAATAGCGGTGGATATATTTCGACTGTGCTATTGTCTATACACGTGGCGCAGTAGTTTAACCAGCTGCCACGTTGTTTAGAACTGCGCCGAGTGCGGTAAGTTCGATTGCCACATGAGGTAATACTTTGTATGATTGAAAAATAGTTGTTTCGATGCTGAATTAAATTTTGTCCGTTAGTTGAATGTTTGTAAAGTCTCAGGCGATACAGTATTTTATTTTAGTGTGTAAGATGTCTTTTTAAAAAAGCAATTGTATACTGAAACTATTAAACTCAAATCAATTCAGTCATATTAAATGAAACAGAACTGACTGATTTTTTTAGTACTTTCTCCACGGTTTATGGCTAGTAGTAAATGGTGCATAAAGTATAGTATTTGTGACTCCGGCTCATCAAACCGTCGATATCGCATTTATTGTTTTATCTGCAACTGTTTTTCTCCTCTACTATTAATGGTTATGGAAAATAAAAGTTATAAATAGCTGTCTGTGGTTTCTTCCAACCATCATCCTGACCAGGGAAATTCACACTGTTACTCTTAAAAAGTCAGTTAACCACTAAACATACTTACGGCGTGAAGGGTTAAATTTAAATCAGAACAAAATTAACACGAGTACCTGTTAACATTTTATATTTTTAATATCCTTATAATAAAAAAGTAGTACAGTTTTATTGGAAGTTACGCTAGTGTATCTAACTATCTAGTACATTTAAGCGAGCCATTCTAGCATAGCTAGCATATATTATGTTGGTATATATAATCTATACCTCGGAAACGCCTCCAACGATTTTCATGAAATCTGGTATGCTAGAGGTTCCGGTCGCTAAATCGATTTAGCTAGGATAGGTAGATAGCAAAAAAAAACCCAGGTCATCAATTTCGTACGTAATAGTACCTTGAAAAGTTGAAAGACTTGATTACTAGCAACTGATTTGTAAAAAGTGATTTCTAACCCATTCCATATATTAAGTAGATAGAATAGTCATTGGCGAGTACAAAGTATAATGGTCTTACATTGAACCATGTAGTACTATGTGAGATTGTGTTTGAAGTATTTGTGCAAGTATATTCGCGCACGTCGCCCGGGAGCCAGTGTTCGATGCTATCTATGTTTTTATTTGTTCAATGTGCTCGTTTACTACTACTGCGCTACGTTGCACGACGTATATTTGCAGCAGACGTCCGCAGTTGTGAAGGCTTGACACTTACTAAATTGTTTTGTACACTCGTAGGGTCACGTGTCTGATATTATTCTACTCTCACGTAAATTATCTCACGTATCTTATTTTTTATACTTTCGCTATCTGTACTTATCATACAAGTTTGTTTAACAAATTTTAATCGCGTTAACTATGTAATTAATGGTATAAATACAATACACGGTCATGGTCGCAGAGTTCCGCCACGACCTAGACCATTGCAAGCCGGTCGAAACAAACGGTTGGATAAAACAAAGATATTTATACATTATTTAAGTTAGTTAAGTCCTAATTAAAACCCGTAAAAAAAAAATTATGTTAAAAATTACTTTTCATACCTACCATCGAATTCCGTATGCTAATATCCATAATGGATGTAACAAACTATTTTGTTGCAATTTTTTACTTTTAGCTCAACTCAAAGGACTTTTATAATTTTACTGAAACAGAGTAGGTAAATACTATAGTAAAATATATATCGATTTTATTTTCGCATATAACATAACATAACTTCACGCCTTTTATCCCCGAAGGGGTAGGCAGAGGTGTATTACACACCCACTTTTCGCCAGTTATATTTTGGTCCCAATGTAATAGGGGGCGAGCCTATTGCCATCTACCGGGCACATTATTGAGCGAGCGATAATTAACATTTTTAATACACACATAACTTCGAAAAGTCAGAGGTATATAGGGATATCGTCGCTATCGCATATAATATTAAACAAAAGCACTCATGGCAATGACTTTATATAAAACTTAATTCAACATCATTCTTCTTTTTAATTTTCATGAAAGTTATGTTCATTTATCAGATCATTTTGCAGAAAGCTTTGTCAATATTAAATATACTTTCATATATTTAAAAGGCACTGAATGATGAATGAATGCCTATTTTATGTGTAAGATCATGATTAAGAAGATCAATTTAAATAAAAAACATAAAATCATATTACTAGAGCACGCCCGAGGTTCGACTCATGTTAAATTTAATTAACACATGCCCATTTTATATTCACGCAGTTCGTTTTTGCTAGAATCGACTGAAGATCCTAAATTACGCTTACAGAAAATTTATATGTGAATATCATATAAAAACAAATTATAAAGAACAACGGCAGACAGTTGTGTGTCACTGAAGCGGAGAGGTATTTATGCGGCAGTGGTCTATTGGAGGATGATGATGACGATAATGATAATGAGAACAACTGATGGGCTGCGGGAAACATACACGTTCACCAAACCATGTTAGAGGGTTCTCCCTCTGATTAGAAACATCACATTCCTCCACATTCAATCTTATACTAATATATAAAGCTGAACAGTTTGTTTGTTTGGTTGAACGCGCTAATCTCAGGAACTACTGTCCGAGTTGAAAAATTCTTTCAGTGTTAGAGAGCCCATTTATCGAAGAAGGCTATAGGCTATATAACATCGCGCTATGAGCGACGGGAGCGGAGCAGTAACCTTAAATAACGCGGGTGTACCGCGGGCATCATCTAGTAAAAATATATTTTTGACTTTGACATTGTCACTATATTGTCACTTGTCCGCTCCGATGAACAATGTGATTTTCCGTTAACTCCATGAATGTGATGTTTTCCAAGTCAAGACTTCTTCAATAAACATGCTATCAATTGCAAAGACATATATCCAGGTTAGTGTCCTAGTTTCTGAAATTAGTACCTTAAAAAAAAAACAATTATACTCTTGATTTATAACGTTGGAATAGATTTTCAATAGTACTTTCACACAGCTAAAGCCTACGGATACGATTTAAAGATACGGCTCGATAATGATAGTTCCATTCGCTGTTTGTGAAACAGTACAATAATAATAATAATAACCCGATGTTGACAGCTGTGGCAACAACAGCTGTCAACATCGGGTCTAAAATGTTGTTGTTTATATTTTTGAATTTATATAATTTATCAAAGTTAATACATATATTATAAATCAATCCGAATTACAAGAAGATCAAAGAAATACGTATCTAAATAAAATATGTCTATATATATCACAAGCAAAACAATTAGAAAAATAAATACGATGACGTTAAAACTGTCAAAAGAAATACCAAGATATTAATGAAGATATACAAATAAATAACGAAAAATTTTGACCAGAAATGCCACGATATGACTTCGAGCACAAACAACAACCCCGGGCTCGTCGCTGAGCTCCGCCTCGCAGCCGGCGAGGCCTCCGCCAAAATCGCCAGCGGCTGCAGTTGCGTCGAGCTCAAGCGACGAGTACTTCTCGCCGCCGTCGTCGCCGTCACCTGTGCGTCGGAGAGGCAGAGGCCGGCCGCCAGCCTGCCTGGGACCACGAGACCCACCGGTCTCAAACAGGGTCCTCGCTGATGGTGGTAATGTGCAGCGCATGCGATGGACGGAATCCATCAACGAAAACGTCATGCGCGCATATTTTGGGGCTACAGAGGGGGGGACTAAACTCACTGCGTATCGCAGTCGCATACTCCTTCTGTTTCAGGCCTTGGAACCAGGTATCAATGTTACGGCTCAACGATTATCGGATCAGGTGCGAGTTATCCAGTGCAGTAACAGGCTGGATAACGTCGTACTTGATAGGCTACGCTCAGAATACTTACCTACGAGCCAGGCCGTTCACGTCCAACCCGCTAGTGCTCTCGTAAACACAGATACACCGCGGACAGGTAATAATGCCGTTGTGGAGGTGGATGATATGGTTTGTAACGTAAGTATTCAGTACAATGAGGAGGTTATGGATGCTTTGAAATGTGCGATTGAGCAATATCGGTACATGTCACCAACAATTAGGCCCCGCCTGCCCCAGTTGCCTATGCATAGACGAAATATGGCGCTGGTAGGTGCCCTTGATTCGCTATTAAGTAGTTTTCTAGAAAATAGTGAAAATCTTGGTGATACGCACTCAATTCTGTACTGCGCCGCCGTAGGGGCATGTCGTATGGCAGGTGTCAAGTTCCAAGAACATGACACTGTCATGCGACAAAGATCTGCTGTCCCGGCGTGGCAGTGCAGAATTGAACGGCGTATTGCTGAGACAAGGGCATTTATCGGTAAGCTATTCTGCTTTAGGTCTGGGAATACACGTCCCAGGGTCATGCGCTTTGTGCGCCGAGCCTTCTTGGGGACTGGCATCAGTCCTCATGAATATACATCTCGGATCACAGAGCGCATTGACTTCCTAAAGCAGAAAGTCTATGCATGGGCAAATCGGATACGCAGATATAAAAAACGCGTGGACCGGTATATGTTGAATCGTAAATTTCAAAGGGACCAAAAGTGGGTTTATAGAAACTGGGGCCGACCAGACCAAGATGTGGCTAATGGGCAGTTCCCGGATACAGATGCCACATATAGATTTTGGCGTAGCATATGGTCGGCGCCTATTGGCCACACTGAGGGTGGTTGGATTCGGGATGTTGAACGGGCATGTGAACATATTCCAGAGATGGATAACGTAGTCATTTAAGGCGAAGATGTCACTAGTGCAGTCCGGTCGTTATCCAATTGGAAATCTCCAGGACCGGATGGACTGCACAATTACTGGCTGAAATGGCTACGTAGTTCACATGACCGTTTAGCAACCCAATTTCAATCAGCCATAGAATCTGGATCGATCCCAGATTTCATGACAACTGGAGTAACCCACTTGCTCCATAAGACCGGTAGTATCACAGAGCCCGGTAATTATAGGCCGATTACATGTTTGCCATCGGTCTATAAACTTCTTACATCTATTTTGAGGGCTAAAATATTAAAACACATAGACTTAAATTCAATTATGTCACACACCCAGAATGGATGTAAGAAGGGGGCTCGTGGTACTAAGGAGCTCCTCCTTATTGATATGACCATTAGCCAACAAGTTCGTCGTAACCGAAAGGATCTGGCGGCATGTTGGATAGACTACAAGAAAGCGTATGATTCTGTGCCACATACATGGCTTTTGAGGGTGTTGGAGTTGTATAAAATAAATACAACTCTACGCACCTTCTTAAGGTCATGTATGGGGCAATGGAAAACGGTTCTTGGCTATCCAGGATGCTGACAGATCCAGGGTAATGGCGACCTTGTTAAAATTGAGCGGGGTATCTTCCAGGGGGACAGTCTGAGTCGGTTGTGGTTTTGCTTAGCCATGAATCCTCTTAGTACATTACTAGAGGGTTCAGGGTTAGGTTATAGGCTACGCAGGGGCGGTCAGGTCATATCCCACTTGTTGTTCATGGATGACTTAAAGTTGTTTGCTCACACCAATTCACAATTGATAGATTTACTAAAAATTACTGAAAGTTTTAGTAATTCTATCAAAATGGAATTTGGTGTTGACAAATGTGCAGTGATACATGTAAAACAAGGAAGGATGGTGGAATCTGAAGGGATTCAACTCTCAGATTCCATTAACCTAAGATCACTTCTGCGAACCAATACCTATAAATACTAGGGTATGTCACAGGCCTTATGCATTAACGATACAGACATGAAGCAATCGTTGCAAGAACGTTTCTTTGGCCGCCTGACAAAAGTGCTGAAAAGTCTTCTGTCGGGTGGCAATAAGGTTCGAGCTTGCAACGGTTGGGTCATGCCGGTTCTGATGTACTCCTTTGGCATACTCAAGTAGACTCAGACTGAGTTAGACGCCCTGGACAGAAAGGTGCGTACAATGCTGACAGCTTACCGGATGCATCATTCACGCTCATCCGTAATGAGGTTGTATATTCCGCGGAAGTGTGGAGGTCGTGGCTTTTTAAATGTCAAATCTCTACACAACCGCGAAGTATACAACCTCAGAGAATATTTTCTCAACGCGAACGTGGATATGCATCGGGACGTTGTCGCAGTGGACGCCGGATTAACCCCGCTCAGTTTATCGAAGGACAAGTGGCACAGACCTGTAGTGCTTAGCACTGACGATCGCAAGCTTGTTTGGCAGAGCAAGGAGCTTCATGGCAGGTTCTACCGGGCTCTAGATGGGCCGGAAGTAGACTTATTAGCTTCGGTGAACTGGCTACGTTTCGGTGACCTCTTTGGGGAAACCCAAGGGTTTGTCTGTGCAATTGCTGACGAAATGATCATGACGAATAACTACCGGAAATATATCCTGAGGGATGGCACTACTGATATTTGCTGTGCGTGTCACCAGCCTGGTGAATCTCTCAGGCATATCATTTCCGGTTGTTCTCGTCTTGCTAACAGTGAGTACTTGCACAGGCATAACCAAGTAGCCAGGGTCATTCACCAGCAACTTGCTCTGAAATACAGGCTTGTCGATCGTGAGGTGCCGTACTACAGGTATGTGGCAGAGCCTGTCCTGGATAATGGTCATATCACATTGTACTGGGATCGATCTATCATCACAGACAGGACTGTTGTTGCCAACAAACCTGATATTGTGTTGATAGATCGATCAGAGCGCTGCGCAATAATTGTTGATGTTGCCATCCCTCATGATGGCAATCTCGTGAAGGCTGAGAAGGACAAGCAGATAAAATATCTGGACTTGGCTCACGAGATTGTTGACATGTGGGATGTTGATTCAGCAAATCAGCAATTATTGTGCCGATAATCGTTACAGTGAACGGTTTAATACCCAAGAGCCTCGCCCAACATCTTAGGAGGCTCGCGTTGGAACTTTGAGTCAGGGGCCTGATACAGAAGGCAGTACTGCTGGACACGGCACGCATAGTGAGGAGGTTTCTTTGTCTCGAGACCTAACCACCAGTAGCTTGGAGCCTGTTCCCGATACTGGTAGGTTTCCATAGGATATTATTATATTTTTAAATGTATTTTTTATATATCATATATTTAAAAATGTGTTAATATTTTATGAGAGAAATATGAAATAAAGAAAATAATAATAATAATAACCCCTAAAAATAATAAAGCCCCTTTTCGACGTACTATAATAGTACTTAGGGCAGACGCCGTTTGTCATCCATAGTTTCCATATTCACTCATCCATTGAACACCCATCACAATAGCCCGAAGCAAGTAGTTTCCATACAAATAGCAATAGTCCTACACCTGCTGCGGCTAATCCGTGCTGTACTTCATAGTGCAGTTATGGAGGCTCCTCAGTAGGTGCCCCACCACATACTAGATTAAAATTCTCAAGGGGCCTCTGCGCGTTGGACCTATGTCTCCGTGTACGCCTGCCAAAGGGCCGTGTACTTTTTTAACATCATATGTTAGAAAAGTACGCGTGAAAGAGAAACAAATAATAATAATAAATGCAAAACAGTACATATAATACGAGGCAAGATAAGACCTGGCAACTATGACATAAACACAACGGAATCAATCACAGCACTAGAATCCACAGATTTATATAAATATTTAGGATACAAGCAACTCAAAGGGCTTGATCACACAAACATTAAACAAACACATACATAGACTCACGCCTGTTTCCCCGAAGGGGTAGGCAGAGGCATATTAAACGCCCACTTTTCGTCAGTGTTTTGATCCCACGTAATAGGTGGCGAGCCTATAGCCGCTTATCGGGATATTTTGTTTGCCAGAGCCTCGTCCGTTGATCGGCAGGTGCACCACTTGCAGGTGAGGTTGGCTTGGGACCCTAAGTTCTTTTGTGGGAACCCTATGCACCCACTAACCGAAGAACAAACACTAACCGGAGAATACAAGAGAAGAATAAATGCACTTTGCAAGACTCAACTTTTAGGCAAGAATTTAATCAAAGCAGTAAATAAAGAGTACCTACGCAATCCGTATTTTAACGTACTCATTTGGAGTAATTAAATGTACAAAGACCGATGTACAATAAATAGAGAGAGTTACACGCACCACACTCACCAAACACAATAATCTACACCCTAAATCTGCAATAGAGAGGCTAACCATCAAACGCCAGGATGGAGGGCGAGGCCTAATAGACATCTACCATCTTTGGCAAAACCAAATAAACAGCTTAAAAACGTTTTTCCACACAAAGACCCACACAAGTAAAATCCACAAAGCCATATTAACAAATGATTCCAACTACACACCACTCAACTTGAACAATAAAACAGATACACAACACACTAACATTCATGATCCACATAAGCAAAAATTAGAAGAATGGAAAAAGAAAGTACTGCATGGCCGACATCCTCACGATCTAGAGCAACCTCATATGTACACAAAAGCATCAAATAAATGGCTCAAGATAGGCAATCTGTTCCCGGAAACCGAAGGATTTATTATTGCAATCCAAGATCAAATTATAAAAACGCGAAATTATAGAAAGTATATCATCAAAGATTCCACTGTCACTGATGACAAATGTCGTAAATGCCGTAACCAATCAGGGACCATTTAACATATAACCGGAGCATGCACAGCACTCACACAGACAGACTACACTCACAGATATAATCAGTTGGCAAACATTATTCATCAACAATTAGCACTCAAACATAAACTCATACAAGACACAAACACTCCTTATTACAAATACACACCAGAAATCGTCTTAGAAAATTCCACACACAAACTTTACTACGATCGCGCCATACTCACTGATAGGACCATTCACTATAATAGACCAGACATAACTCTTCAAGATAAAGTAAACAAAGTCACTCACCTGATAGATATCGCAGTCCCTAATACACATAATTTGCAAAAAACTACATACATACATACATATCGTCACGCCTTTTATCCCCGAAGGGGCAGGCAGAGGTGTATTTCTACACCCACTTTTCGCCAGATATATTTAAGTCCCACGTAATAAGGGGCGAGCCTATTGCCGTACCGGGCACATTTCCAGACTCCGTGCTGCTACTGAGAATTTCGTGACAGAAAAACCCAATAACACTGCCCGACCCAGGAATCGAACCCGGGACCTCCCGATCCCACGCGCACATTTATGCCGCGAGACCAACGAGGCAGTCGCATAGGGTTTGATGTCGAGTTTTCCGTCTCTACGCAAAGATGGTATTTGCATCGTGTTATCCCTTAGTCGCCTCTTACGACACCCACGGGAAGATAGGGGGTGGTGACACTTGTATTCTATGCCGTCAACCACACAGCAAAAAAGCTATAGCTAAGCAAAAAAACTATAGCTGAGAAAATAAGTAAATATGCCGAATTAAAAGAAGAAGTCACAAGAATTTGGAGACAAGATAAAGTTTACATTGTGCCCATAGTTGTTTCCACCACAGGCGTAATACCAAACCATCTTCACCATAGCCTTAAACTGATTGACTTGAGAGACTCAATATTTATCACACTCCAAAAAGCCGCAATCTTGAATACCTGTAGGATAGTCAGAAAATTCATGCAATGCGAAGAACACGACAACAACTCACAAAACTCTATTCACCCTTCATATATTCCCCACACACTACATTAACTTGGCTTTGGCCCGTTAATGTTGGTAAAACTAGCTTAAGAGCTAAGAAACAGTCAATGTTCACCAAAATAATAATAATAATATTCTACCACATACACACATCACCATCTAGTCCCAAGCTAAGCAGAGCTTGTGTTATGGGTACTAGATAATGGATAAACATACTTATATACAATATACGCTATCTTATATCAATCGAAGCTAGATTTAGTGTCGAAACGCTAACTATTTTACATACCGACGTGATTTATTTCGATGCGACAATGGTCTAAACGGAGTATTTTGTAGAGATTACTAGCCTTTGTATGAATTTATTGTGTTCTATTTTGTAATTTTGTAACTGGTTCTGCCAACTACTTACCGGTTATGGAGTAGGATTATTTTACCTGTTTGATAATCCGGTCTTTACAGATGTAGCTGGCATAATCATCAAGCGGTGTTGCGGCGGTTATATTAAACACACGATCAACGGACACGTAGAATACCCAGACTTGAAACAACAATTTGTGGATCACTCAAAGTAATGTTTACTGTAGTGAATAAGACACAACACTCAGCACAATGCCAAACGTCGTATCGACCACTATAGCCACTGTGCTAGTGAGCTCCTCTCTAGCCCTAGAGATAGTGAGAAAAAAGAGCAGCAACCCTTGTCTTATTGTAATTCTTTCTTGCCTTCCGCTGCATAAAGGTGTCTGAAAAGGGGTTTAAGAAACCGGCGCTCGCTCACTCAGGAGTTCTGAAACTAGTGAGTTTTAAAGCGCCGGAGTTTTATCTCTACTCCGTTTATATAATGCCAGGGTATAAAGTAAACAAATTAGTTTTATACTAATTGCGTTACATAAAGATACTATCAATTGCTTTTCATAACTTTTGCCACAACTGTCCATTCTTAAGGTAAATAAAAAACAAATAGCGTTTGAACGTGTTCACTTGTGGTCGATTAAATTCAGTCAACTAATATTCAATAGCTGTAATCGCTCAGCGTATTCGGTGTTGACCAATATTTTTATTGATTTAACGCAAAAATCGTTAGCGGGTTCAAAATAAGTGTTTGTTGTGTCAATGAAAGTGAAAACTGATATTTTATTTACGAGCGGATATTAATGGAAGAGCTTAACGTTTGATGAGTACAGAGGTCACTTGAACGATGAAAGATGGTGGAAAATGAAACTGTGTTGTCACCAAAAAAAGGTATGGCCATAATTTGAAGATTTTTTTTATAGGTTCACGCGCATAAGGGGTAGGCAGAAGTGTAATATCACACCCTCATTTCGCCATGTTATGAATTCGTAGGACCCTCGTATTAGGGGGCGAGCCAGTTACCGTTACCACACACTTTGCCGGAATCCGTGCTATTGAGAATTCGGAAAACCCCAGTAACATTTTTGCTCGACCTGGGGATCGACCTCCTAATCAGCATTGGCAAACGATATCCACTGGACCACGGAGGTAGTCTGATCAATAACTTGATGTTCTTAATAACATATTGTTCGACGTAGTATGTCATATACTATCTTCACATGTGTCTACCTTACTCGTTGCTACGAAGCTGGTTAGATACAGAACGTTTGACCAGTTCCTTAGACAGCTCAGCTCATCCTGCCGTACACCGCATTTAATCCCGTACATCTAATGCGACGGATCACCCCGTTTCTGACGTGGTTTTAATATCAGAAGATGGCAAATCCATTTTTATAGATTTGTACGGAATGTGATTACATATTTAGGCTTGATTTACACGTACTACAACCACCACACCGTTGCGACAAAATGCGTTCCAGCTGTAGTTACGATAGAACACTGTCGCCATGGCTTTTTGCGGCTGCCCCATGGCATCAAGAAAATGTGGTTGTGATTGCCTTGTCAGTGGTAGCAACAATCCGTTAGCGTGACCTACTTACAGACGGGACGCAGGCGGGTGTAGGGCCGTTGCTTTGACAGACGATGTGGTTGCGAGTTAGGTGCAATGTGTTTGGTACCACACACGCGGTTGATAATGACCACTAAATGTGGCTATTTGAAATATACATATTTTATTTTCATCCACATTGGCGCCCGCTCATCAGGTGTCGATGGGATTATGGTGTAATGTGGTACGTGTGAATTGCTTTTAAGTTCATTCGACTACGTGGCTACCACAAAAGTTTAAAATACTTTGCCTGTTACAAAATGATTTATTTTATTAAAGAGGTTTGTTTGAGTATGTACTATACTTAAACTCATATTTCGTTATAGTAACTCTCATCCAACTAATTTACTTATATATGTTTGCTTAGCAAACAAAGAACATATTAATGAATGAATAATAGACTTGGATAGCAGCAGATAGCAGATAAGCAGCGATAGCCTAGTGGAGTTACCAACAGACTACCATGCAGAGGGTATCGGGTTCGAATCCACGGCGCACATCAATGACTTTTCAGAGTTATGTGAGTATTAAATTGTCAATTATCGCTTGTCCCGTGCCTCGTAGAGCACGTTATGCCGTCGGTCCCGGTTGGCATGAAGATCTTTGACAGTCGTTATAAGGCGTCAGTACCTTCTAAATAAAGTGACACTAGTCTAAACCATGAAATATTGCTATCCTTTTGGGTTGCGGAGGTCAGACAGGCGGTCGCTCTGTGGAAAAGCTAATATTCAGCCAAATCCGGTTAGACTAGTAAGCGGACCCCAGATTAAACTGGGATAACGCTAGGAGGATGATGAATAATAGACTTGGATAATAATAACTATCCATGAAATTGTAAAAATATAGTAAGTACTCAGGCAATTTGAAGCGTGGGACGAAATACTTCATAGTAATCTTGTTATAGGTACCTATACTTTGACCTAATATGAACTTGATTACTCATGACTTTGTCTGATATTTTCAAAATACATTTGAAATTTATTGACATAATAGTATTGAAAGTGAACTTGAAAGTGAATTGAAATAAAGATACTTTTTTGGGCCGCATTAGATGCAGCAGTATATTCAGAAATTTGAAAAATAATTTACTTCTTAGGAAGTCTCCATTTTGATCATTACCCCTTTTTTTTCTGAATCTGTAATTTTTAACATGGCCTCTGTTACCCTCGAACACAGCTGTTCCGATTCGTCTGACTCGGATACGTAGAAGAGATTCAAATATCAAGAATCATTTAAATATATCCTGTCACTTATTGGGAAAAAGGTTCTTAGTTATAAATATTTTTTATACTGACAGCAATGGAAAAACTCAGGATCAGAATTATTTATAGAATACTCTAATATTTGTTGCTTCATGATCGAAAACAAAATTTTCAACTATTCCAGTTTAGTAGAATATCACTTCAGTCATTAATGCAGCTCTTGTAAGATCTTTAACATAATATTACTTTACCATGTGTAAGTTTACATCTAAATAAATAATAGAAGTGTACTGTGTTTTTAACTAAACGAGTAATGGCTCTACGCCGGAACTTAGTTACGAAGCTCGTAGCTTGTAGCCCGTAGCAAGCTACGAACTTATCCAAATGGATTTAAAAAAAATTACACATCTATCGTGTTTCTAAGCCCGTTGGCAGCGATACCGTCTCAGCTTTTAGCATTTTACTGAGCGACTGGCACGGTTTTAAATTATTCTTAAGCCGTCTAGGAAAAAGCCTAAAATCCAGAATGGACTTTGAAAAACAGACGATGTATGTCATAATAGCAATTTACAACACAAATATCTATAAATATAGACACCTGTATTGAACCCATTTCATGAATATACTAGTTGTTGCCAGCGGTTTCACTCGCTTTTAATTTTATTTTATTCGAGTTACCCAAAGTTACAATTTTTTTTTCGTAATAGGCAGCAAATGAGCAATTACCGTCATCCTTGGACACAAGCAACATCACAGGAGTCACAATTGCGTTGCCGCCCCCAGGGGCGGCAACGCAAAAACCCCCAGGGGTTGGATTAAGGGATATGAGGAGGCGAGGGATGAGGGAGAAGGAATAGGGGATGAGGCTTTCGGCACACTGTCTGACCGAACGAAACGCGACAGTTATTTAGGTACTGTTACTTTACATCGATAATCTGTGCGAGAGTAGTACTTCCCGCGAGCACTTTAATTCTTGCTGAAATCAGCAAGGCTCTACTATGAGTACCTATAAACTTATATCTCCATTTTACCTTCTTAGGGTTGGCATCCAAAAAAATCATTGTTTATGTCTCTAGCAGTATTGGAGTCTGCGATGATATGTCAGTCAGAACCAGTAACTGTATATGTATATAATTACATGCATACATACATACATAGACTCACGCCTGTTTCCCGGAGGGGTACGCAGAGACTTCGGAACATATAATTATTATTATATATAATTATTATTGGAGTCCTAAATGGGTTTTTGAAGGAGTTCTCTAAAGTCTGTAAAAAAGTAATAAGTGAGAAATAGTTGAGCTGAACGGAATATAATTTACTAAATAAAACAACTCCTGATTTCCACTCAGAAAGACTTATAATAATTATTTGTCTTCCATTATAAAAATGAAATGAGACTGATGACAGGTTTCAATTTCAATGGAAGTGAGTTCAGTGATTCAGTAGTCAGTAAATCTTTATGATCAAAGAACTTGTGTCTTTCGAAAGGGTTGCAATGAAAACATACTAAGAAGAAAATAAATATTACACGCAACTAACAGTAAGTGCAAAGCAAAGTCTTGATTACTATCTCATTAGAAACATGTTGAAAGTGTAAACTGGTTATTTTATTATATAAACTGGCAACGATGATAGATCAGATGAATCCAAGTCATTTGCTTGCAGAAGAAAGAAGATGTAGAAGGAGATAGATAAGAGTAAAACCCTGATTCAGTATAAGGTGCTCTCATTCGCTAAACATGACGAAATAATACGGATGCCCGTATAGTAAAATTCTATATTCTGTGATACTAAGCTAGTTAGGGATGTAAGTTAGACCTTCTCTGGTTTATTCGAGCTAAAACAGACATTTCACTATGAGATATAGCTCCCACAACTCGTGTAATGGATCGTTACGAGATTTTAATATAAAGCTCTATCGATATTGGCTCATGTAAACATCTCCAGTAGAGAATATTACGCTACTTGGCTGCATTTTACCAGTTTGAAGTCTAAGTGTATCAAAATCAAAATCAAAATCAAAATCTTTTATTCAAAATTGGCTGGTAAACAGCTCTTTCTGAACGTTAAATTTTACAATAGACAGTCCCCCAAAAAGCCCAACCCTTCACTGCTTCCTATGTGTTTTCGCTAGGAAGAAGAAGCAGCGCAACAAACTCCCTAGCAACACAGTACTGTCTGCGTATTTAAATAAGAAGTTATACATTATAATCAAAAAATAATAATATCACATTTCAGTTAACATGATAGCTATCACACAACCTATTGCCATTTATTTAGTTACGTACCTACTTAAGACTTGAAAATTGAGAATAATGACTAACACTTAGCCTCCAAAACAAAATGACAAGTAGGGTGTAACCGCACACATGTTAAATATCATGTTGTTATGTAATCACTGCTCAGTCAAATCACGTTACAATGCATTAATTAGGTAGGTACCAAAACAATTGGAACAAATTGCAAATAAACTCATAAATCAGCAAGTCAAAAGCTGTATCCTGTCCAGCAGATCGACCAGTCACCACAGGCAGCACCCGTTCACGAGTATAACGCAATGATCAGCCATCACCCTCCTCAACCATATTAGAGGGAAGTGGGTGACCCGACCACCGACGCTACCGCCTGCAGTGACAGTACAGTGGGCATGACGAACCTACTTTCCAAGACAAGCCATTCGAACTTACATTAGACTAAAATAAATCTATCCGACATTATTAACGCACTATAACATATCTAAAAGAGCAGAACGTCAACAAATAAACGCATAATTGAATTAAAAAATGTCAAAGTGTATATAAAAATTAAATGTCAAATAAAATAATGATGCAAACAAATATACATGTCAAACAGAGAAACTTATGTCAAAAATAAAGTTAATCAAAATTCAAACATATGTCAAACAGTATGTATATAAAAACAATTAAATATAAAGCTGTACACAACAACTGGAACAGTAAGTATTGAACTTGTCTACCAAGCATTCTTGTCCTTGAAATAATCATCTATTGAGTAATATGCTTTTTTTAACAAACAAGTTTTAACTTCAGTTTTAAAGGAATTTAAAGGTAACTGACAAAAATGAGTTGGTAATTTATTATACATACGTACACCTAGCCCCATGAATGTATTATGAACTTCATGTAATCGAAGATGAGGCACGCACAATTTATGTTTATTTCTAGTGTTTATATTATGGACATCACTATTTTTACTATACGACTCAATATTTTGTTTAATGTACATTAAATTGGCAAATATATATTGGGAAGGTACAGTCAGGATTTCAATTTCTTTAAATCGATCCCTAAGTGACACCCTCGGCCCTAACTGATAAATAGCACGGACTGCCCTTTTTTGCAAAATAAATACACTGTCAATATCTGCAGCTTTTCCCCATAGAAGAATACCATAGGACATAATACTATGAAAGTAACTAAAATAAACTAGACGAGCCGTATCGACGTCGGTTAACTGTCTAATTTTTCTAATAGCGTATGCAGCTGAGCTAAGTTTCCCAGTAAGAGCCAATATGTGTGCTCCCCATTGCAATTTATTATCTACTGTTATACCTAAGAAAACAGTGTTATTTACTGGTTCTATAATCTCCTCGTTAAGTGCTAAGTTAGGTCCCAGATTCTTTACGTTTGGCAATACAAATTTAACACATTTAGTTTTCTTAGAATTTGAAACTAAGTTATTAGCTGTAAACCAGTGTGTGACTTTAGTTAGCGCTCGATTTACTTCGTCAAAGTTTTCCTTATTTCTATCAACCTTGAAAATTAAAGACGTATCATCTGCAAAAAGAACAACGTCACACAAGTTATTCATGTAATAAGGCAAATCATTTATATAAATTAAGAACAAAAATGGTCCCAGAATGGACCCCTGGGGAACACCTAATTGCACTGGTAACCCGGAAGAATGAGCTCCATTTACATCTACATGTTGTACTCTACCTTTCAGATAAGAATTAATGACTCTAAGTGCCAAATCTCTGATACCGTAATGTTTCAGTTTGCGTAAAAGTGTATCATGATTTACGCAATCAAAAGCCTTAGAAAGGTCACAGAAGATACCTATAGCATTTTGTGACTGTTCCCAAGCATTGTACACATGCTTAAGTAAAGCTACTCCTGCATCAGTCGTAGATCGACCCTTAGTAAATCCGTACTGTTCAGTATGTAGGAGGCTGTTAAGATTAAAATATTGTAGTAATTGCTTAAATAGGAGTTTTTCAAAAATTTTACTGAACGCTGGTAACACTGAAATGGGTCTGTAGTTACCAATATCAGCTTTGCTGCCAGATTTAAAAAGTGGAATAATTTTGCTGTATTTCATAAGATCTGGGAAAGTTCCTGAATTAAGGCAGTGGTTGAATACTATAGTTAAATACGGAGCTACTAGGTCAATAATTGTTTGCAAAACTGTTACAGAGATGCCCCATAAGTCACCTGTCTTTTTAGGCTTAAGAGACTTGAAGGTATTTAAAATGTCAGTTGAATTAATAGGCTGAAATCTAAAAGTACACGTTATTTCTGGCATATTATTAATCAAATATGTTGCAGCTACACTAGAAGAAGCATCTAAACCCTTCGTAACGGATAACGGTATGTGCGAAAAATAATTATTAAATTCTTGAGCTACATCTTCATCTTCGCGTACAATTTTAGTGTCAAACTTCAATTCAAACTTATTGTTATTAATTCTAATTTTGCCAGTTTGTTCGTTAATAACTTTCCAAGTAGTTTTAACTTTGTTATCCGATTGCTTTATTTTGTTACTCAAAAACATGGATTTTGCTATAAAACAGACTTTCTTAAATAATTTTGAATATTTTTTAACGTATTCAATAAACTGTGGATTAAAATTGTAGGATTTTATAGCATATAATTCATATAATTTAGCTCTACTCACATGTATACCAGTAGTGGCCCACTCATTAAATCTTTTATTGCTACCTATTTCTACAGTTTTTTCTTTAAATACATTTTTGAAAGCGTCCTTGACAACTGTAAAAAGCGACTCATATAAAACATCGGGGTTGGTGTATTTTAAAATTGAGGAGTTCACACTGGATAGTATTTTGTTTTTGAACGAATTACAACGAGCGTTTGTGATAGGTCTGCAGGTGATTTGTGACGAGATCTTGCTGGAGTAACTAACAAACTTGGCTAACTGTCCACAGTGATCAGACGAGAGCTCGTCAAGGATTACAGTGCTTGACGCAGTAACATCACAAAAAATATTATCTAGACAAGTTGAAGAAGTAGCGGTTACTCTAGTTGGTTCAAAAAATAAATAGTTTAAATTAAAAGATTTAAATAAATTTATCAATCTTCCACTTAAAGGCGATACTTCCAATAAATTGACATTAAAGTCACCACATACTACTATTTTTTTACTATTACATTTTATACGCTGTAAAACGTCTTCCATAGTCAGTTCAAAAATATTAAAGTCACCTGCGGGGGGGCGGTATACGCAAATTATAACAAAATAATCAAGTTCAATACATGAGAGTTCAACACTGCGCTCCACAGAAAGTTTAACTAAGTCATTACGTTCTTTACACTTTAGAGTATTATGAACCAAAATTAACGAGCCACCATGTATCCTGTCCTTCCTTGTGAATGCACTTTTAACAGTAAAATTGTAATTATTTAACAAAACTAATTCATTACATTTTTTCCAGTGTTCAGTTATGCACATGATATGAACATTTCTAAAGTCTAAAAATAAATCTAACTCTAACTCTTTGCCTGAAAGGCCCTGAATGTTCTGATGTACAACATTCAAAAAGTGTGGCCTGCCAGTTGTCTCAACTTGTAGTTTAAATTACAGGTTGATTCAATATACTGATTAGTAGAAATACTAATGTCTGTAACTGCAGTAGTTACACTATGTGTATATAAAACACAGTAAATATTATATGCTAATAACTTAGCAATCTGTCGCTTAAAACTAAAAGAAAGATACATAATATCTTTAGTCAAAATAAAATTTCTAACAAAGATGTTAGTATCAAAATAACTTAAATACTTTTGGCAAGATGACTGGGCTATACAATTGTACATTAACAAATTTAAGTTATGTATGTGCTTGTTCTGTTCTATATTTAAATTTTGTGAATAAGGCAGTGCACATATAATAAATTTACAGCTATATTTCCTATTGAGACGTTCCATTAAATTAAAGCAATTTAATATGTCATTTCTTGATACAGCTAAACTATTTCCATACAATAATATTACTGTGGAATTTGAATTAAGCTGGGTCATCTTGATTTTATGTAATAACTGACTATAACTGGCACCAGGTGAGCAATTATTTATTACAGGACCATTTGCATACTGAGACATAAGACTACCCATGTCTTTGCCCAGCTGGTCAGAGAAAATACAGCAAGAGTTATAGCAATTATTGTGAGAGTGGTTAACTGATGACAACGAGCTCCCCAAAATTGGTATACATTGAACATTATTGTTAGGAGTGTTAGTACAAGGCAATTCTTGAGACTTTGGCTGTGTAATTGTTTCATGTTGCTGATTATTGTCACATGATGTTGTTTTTTGACAAGTACAGCAATTTAGCCTATTTGTGAAAGAATCTAGCCTGTCCACATTTTCACTACCTAATTGGACTAGCTCATTGGCAGCAAGAATGTGTTCTTTTATTTGTAACTGAGCGTCTTCATAACTTTTCACAGTTTTGGTCAGTTCTCTATGTAAATCCAGCATTTCCTGCTGCAAGACATAGGTCTCACGGTCATGGTGTAATCTAATCTGAAGCAACTCTTTTTCAGTAAATTTTAGTTTATTTACTAAGTTCATTCTATCCCTAATTAAACTACTCATTTTGTGGGAAACTTTAAATCTATGGCATTGGTTCTTAATCCTTTTAATAATTTTATTAATTTTTATGTATTTCTTAAATTTATTCTTACTCATTATTACATTTGGAGAATGAGTAGGTACCAACTCGGTGAAAAGATCCTGAGTCGCACCACATTGCTGTTGTTGGTCGAGCAACTCATGGCTCAGTATAGTATTATGAGCTTCACTTAAGCTAATTTCTAGCTCATTTATGCGACTCAGGGCCCTCTCATGAGATTCACTACATTCTCCGAAAGAGGTAACTAATTCCTGTAAGCGATCTCTCTGGTCTAGTACATCCATGTATTGAATGTGTAGATCGGCAAGCTCGCTCTTCAGTTCTGAATTTTTGCCAACTATTTTTCCAATTTCTTCCTCACTTTCCTCATGTTCCCTGAGCAGTTGTGCATTTAGCTCCTTGGACTTTTTAAGCTCCTCAAGTGTCAACTTCAATTTCACCTCCAAATCCTTGGCAGTAGCCTTGCGTGTCAACATCGACATGGCGGATAGTGGGTCACTGGAAGTATTGAAATAGTGGTGAAGAAAAAAAAAAAACAAAACAGAAAAGTATTTTTTAAAGAAGACTAGAGAATAGAAAGTATCTGAATAATAAGTGGAAAATTAAGAATTGGGTTGGGTTACACGCTAAATTATTAAGTATTAAGTTTTGAGTCAATGTACTAAAAAAAAAAATATATAGCTTTTAAACACAGATTCAAGGTATTAATAAATTTCGTAAGAGGGTAAGTCGTCTGAAGACAAAACGAAACTGATTTTAATGGTAATTTGCAAAGCAGTCAATAATATGACAGGTTAACAATAATTAGGGACCAAGAATAACGTGATAAATAAATAATACTCCCTCGTTTTATCTAAGTTCTCCAAATAATTTGAAACAAAACGATCAGTTGACAGCTGACCGCTATCGTAAATTCCTTTGTGAATATTTCCAATAAATACTTGTGAGTTATTGTTAATAACACTTGTACACGATAATTGTCACTTTAGGATCTATTTTAACTAGATTCACTGTAATATTATTAGTTTAATACGTAAAATAAGAAATAAATTCACACAGCTGATTTCTTAAATGTCACCAGGCCAGTGTTGCCCGTTACTTCATGTATTTCATGTTATAAAACCTTTTACTTTTGATTGGGAATACATGTGCCTATATTTTTTATTTTTCGAATTGTTTAGGTTTTTTTTTAAAGATAAAGATAAAGATTATTTATTTGTCTCAACATGTGTACATTTTGGTGTTATAATACATATTATACATACAGTCTCAACATGTTCTGTCCATGCCAACACATGCAAATATTGAATTAATAAACAAAGTAAGGCTTCTCAAGTTGATTAGAAATTCAATTGACATAATTATGTAAATTACAAATATGAAACAAAATTATTATTATTATTAATATCACGTCAATGTCAATAAAGTCTACAAAAATATCAAAGAAAAATATAATGTCAGATATAGTAATAATAGTTAATATCGTGTCAATGTCATTTTATTCCTTTATTCTGAGTACATACACACATACATATTCTTCCCCCCTTTTTCCGTCAGGGTAGGTAGAGACAACGAAACGCCACTTACTACTATCCTTACAAACCTCACCAATAAACTGAGTATCTTTTTAACCGACTTCAAAAAAAGGAAGAGGTTTACAATTCGTCGGAATCTTTTTTTTTATGTATGTTCCCCGATTTCTCTAAGACGCCTGGACCGATTTCAAAAATTCTTGGTTTGATTGAAAGAATATACCTTCTAGTTGGTCCCATAATCATCAGGTCAGGATCTGATCATGGAATCCTGAAAAATCGTAGGAACTCCAAATTTTATAAGCTCACTTGAAGTGATTTGACGATAATAACCCAATGCCACCGAGTTTGGGCTCGTTTGAGTCGTCTTTACATAGACTTTGATGCTGGATGATTTCCATGGTCTGATGATAGAGTTGAAGGCAATCATGAGATCTTTGTGATACAATAACCCAATGTCATCGAGTTTAGGGTCGTTTGATCCGTCTTTAAATGGAATTTGGTACTGGATGTTTTCCAGGGTCTGATGATGAAGCAAGCAGGTGGCCATGAGGTCTTTGTAATACAAAGACGCAATCCCATTGAGTTTGGGCTCGTTTGATTCGTCTTTACATGGACTTTAGTGCTGAATGTTGACCAAACTCTGATGATGGAGCAGGAAGGTAGCCATGGGATAATTGTAATACAATTACGCAATGCCATCGAGTTTGGGCTCGTTTGAGTCGTCTTTACATAGTCTTTGATGCTACTTATCACCTATTACTATTTTTTATAAGTATACCACTAAAAAGCAAAAAATAAAAAATATAAAAATATTTTTTATGTATGTTCCCCGATTTCTCTTAGACGCCTGGACCGATTTCAAAAATTCTTGTTTGTATTGAAAGAGTATACCTCCCAGTTGGTCCCATTATCATCAGGTCAGGATCTGATCAAGGAATCCTGAAAAAATCGAAGGAACTCTTCAACTTTTATAAGCACACTTGAAGCAATTCGACAATAACAACCCAATGCCGTCGAGTTTGGGCTCGTTTGAGTCGTCTTTACATAGGCTTTGATGCTGGATGATTTCCATGGTCTGATGATGGAGCTGGAAGGTAACCATGAGATCTTTGTTATACAACAACCCAATCTTATCGAGTTCAGGGTCGTTTGATTCGTCTTTACATGGACTTTGGTACTGACTAGAAGCGCACATAATATACATATTATGTATGCAAATAGTAGGCTACAGCATCACAACACAGCGGCTGTTAACGCACATGCAAGCACTCAGCGTAAATAAACGGCTTATGCGATTCAACAAAACACGATACCATTTGACATCATTGACTAAAAGGAGCTGTTTGCAATACGTATTACACGAGGCATTGAACTGAACAAGGCAATTTAAACTAATCTACAAGCAAACGGAGTGAGGAGTATTTTAGTGAGGAGGAGGAGGAATGTCTTCTAATTGTTATTAATTTAGTTTTACGTCAATATTTAAGTAGTAGATGTCAAGATCCTTCGAGTAACGAAGCGAGTCATTGTGACATTGTAAGGCGTCTCTGTTATGTTTGTCTCGGGCTGAGAGACTGCAAGTACAATATGTGTATACAGTGGCTACATAAGGCAGAATAAACACAATGAGCTTCGAATAAAGCCAGCTCGTAGATGCCGAGCATCATTAAGCTTCGCAATTTCTATAATAACTTGTATTACATGCATGCATGCTTGATACGAGAGCCTAGTTTACAAGCTTTTCTAACCTTTAAATAGAGATATAAATGTTCGATTTCGATTAGAAAAGGTTTGTGCAGAAGGCAACGGGAAACCACTGCACTATCATCCCTAGTCGTCAGCGACACATATAATAATCATGGAAAAGTCTCAAAATGCCGCGGCCCCGAGTGCCTGGCGTCCCTTCAATGGGGCAGGGGTGCGAAGAATCCCCGGGCGTAGATTTAAGTATTATCTGAGATTTGCAACCTGGAATGTGCGTAGCCTAATGCGCCCTGAAAAAATCTATAATGTTGTTGAGGAGATGCAGCGATTAAAGATAGACATACTGGGACTAAGTGATGTAAAATGGAAAGGAAGTGGAAAACACTGTATAGACGATGTCCATGAATTATATTACTCCGGATCTGAAGAGAATTCGAACTTGTACGGTGTAGGGATGATCATCAATACCAAGTTTATAAAAGGCAATGTCAGTTGCGTATTTCAATCAAATCGTGCTATGTTGATCCAAATCGTAGCTAAACCGAGAAACCTTAACATCGTCCAATTGTATGCACCGACTGCGGAAAGGTTGGATGAGGAAGTGGAGGAGTTTTATAGTGACGTCGAACATCATCTTCTTGCCCTGGTCCCAATCTATTTGGGGTCGGCGCAGTACGTCCTTTGCTTCCATTCTTTTTTGAATCAAAAGCAGTTAAACTTTACAAAGACCACAGTATTTATTTTAATAAGTTTGTTCTTTTTCCTACTTCTCATTAGAATATCCCTGTGATTTTAAAATAAAAGGTTCAAAGACAATCTCAATTTGCTATGAACCGCCGAAATTAGATTATTATTAAAAAGGATTAACGTACACCAGGTACGTGACTTTTCTGTCATGTTATTTATTACAAGTTGCCTAAATAAGAACCCCCATCTGATTCGCTACCTACTCATATGAACAAACATTCAAAATAAAACAGGGACACTTTCAATGTGAAAAGGATCGAGCGGGTAATTGGAAAGCATAAAACACAAAAACTCAATTTATATCCGTGCAACTCGTGTAAATAATGTAATTGATTTGCATCAATTTAAGGGAGAGAATAATCACCGAGTTTTATTAGCCCTTGCCTTGATCACAAGTGTATTGCGAGTTCATAAATGCCGTTATAAATTGTATGATAAAATGATCGTTTACGTTTTTAGTGTCCGGCTATGGGCTCTGCGGGTTTGTAGACCATTGGCCCCGAGTCGTAAAGAGGCTCGGATCACGCCAAATGTCCTCCAGGACTTATAATCTACAGGTATTGTTGTGATATCCAATTATACGAAAAAGGTTTACGACTCGTATGTCTCGGTATTAACGTATGCTTTTTTGGGTGTTTGTTTATATTTTGAAATATAATACTGGTGATGATGTTGTGCATGACCTAACGAAATATTGTCTAGAAATTTTTCTCTTGTTCTCTCTTTATTAGAATAAAAAGAAAGAAAAACAAAAAGAGCACTAAAATAAAGTTTATAGTTTTAGGCCACATGTAGAGACAGGTCAACTAAGATGCGTTTTAATTAGCGCCGAGTAGGAAAAATATTTTTCACCACAGCAGCTCAAACATGCCGCTTTTGCTGCGAGACAACAGTGAACAAAACGCGATTTTGATTCGAGCGTGAGGCAAAGTAGCTTTTTAACCGACTTCAAAAAAAAGGAGGAGGTTCTCAATTCGTCGGAATCTTTATTTTTTTATGTATGTTCCCCGATTTCTCTTAGACGCCTGGACCGATTTCAAAAATTCTTGTTTGTATTGAAAGAGTATACCTCCCAGTTGGTCCCATTATCATCAGGTCAGGATCTGATCAAGGAATCCTGAAAAAATCGAAGGAACTCTTCAACTTTTATAAGCTCACTTGAAGCGATTCGACAATAACAACCCAATGCCGTCGAGTTTGGGCTCGTTTGAGTCGTCTTTACATAGGCTTTGATGCTGGATGATTTCCATGGTCTGATGATGGAGCTGGAAGGTAACCATGAGATCTTTGTAATACAACAACCCAATCTTATCGAGTTTAGGGTCGTTTGATTCGTCTTTACATGGACTTTGGTACTGGATGTTTTCCAAGGTCTGAAGATGGAGCAGGAAGGTGGCCATGGGATCCTTAACATAACTTCACGCCTTTTATCCCCGAAGGGGTAGGCAGAGGTGTATGCACACCCACATTTCGCCAGTTATGTTTAGGTCCCAATGTAATAGGGGGCGAGCCTATTGCCATCTACCGGGCACATGGGATCTTTGTAATACAAAGATGCAATCCCATT